>BQNB010105609.1:0-11778 GCA_026074375.1 Tanacetum coccineum
TTGTTGGTTTTTACACTTCTTTATATATTTTATATTTTGTTATATATTATATATATTTACGGTGTGAATTCGGACCGATCAGTGGTTCTTTCTCGTACCAAGTTTTAGCGGCTCCCTCGAGCGAATATGGAAACATCATAAGCTTAATCACATCGTTAGGCACATTCCTAAATCGTAAAGTCGAGGTAATCCTTTTGAAACTATTAATATGAGCATGAGGATTCTCATTCTCACGACCGTTAAACGAGTTGGCTTGAACCAATTGAAGCAAATTCGTCTTAATCTCAGAGTGATCAGCATTAATTTCTAGTAAAACAATAGCTTCTCCGTACCCTTCCGTGGGTGCTCGGAGTAGCTCTTCCATGGTACGTTCCGCCATAACAATAGTTCGAATCTCGGGTTCGACTATGTTAGAAACTTGTTTTCTCCGACGTCTTGGAATTGTGACGTTTGAATTATTAGGATAATTGGAACGTCTAGTGCGCATGCACTATTTAAAGAAAAATAGAGAAATAAAAAATATTTTTGGTGTTTTTTTTTAAAATTTAAAGTTTATTCACAATCTATTTTAACGGATAACGAGATAGACAACTTAAACCAAATAATCAAACTTACTTCACTGTAGCTCTTAAAATTTTTACTTTTTAAGGTGAGCCGTATTTCGTAAGTGACACAAATGGTAAGTTTTTAAATCTTTAATTCGAGTTGGGAAGTTATTGATGGATAATACCTCAATGGAAGGTATTATTTGTTGGTGTTCTTTTACCAACTTTGTTTATTTTATTATTTTTTTTTGCGTTTTTTATATATGATAATTATACTAATAAAAGAAAAGAAAAATATTTTTTACTTTTTACTTTTTTACTTTTTTTTATTTTTTTGATTTTTTATAAAAACATAACTTTCGAAAATGAAAGGTTCTTCAAATCACGATCAACAAACTTCAAACGAAAGAATTTTAATCACAAATCCCCGGCAGCGGCGCCAAAAATTGATTGCTAGTAAATCTATACACGTAATAATAAAATATAAAATAATATGAATTTACCAAACTACCCTTGAGGACAAAGGTAGTTAGAAAAAAATCACACAATTATATATAATACTACGTATGTTATCCGGGAAGTATGATTCCTGGGTCGTTATTCCCCAACGATTTATGACATTGAAACCACGTTTGTTGTTCGGACAATGCTTTGAATTGGTAACAAAGATTGATTTGATGATCTAGAAGATGATTTGTTTTCTAAAATCCTAAAAGTGAGCAAATTAAAGGACAATTAAACCTAACTTTAATAACGGGAAATTAAACTTTAACTAAAAACGCAAAACGGGAACCTTAAATGGTGATTAAAAACCCTAAATTTCCAAAATTAACCTAAAATGAATTTTTTCTTTAATGACTCTAATTGACTAAAGGTACGTTTAAAGAAAACTAGAACAAAAAACGGAGTTGAAATGAGCTTAAAAACATGAAAAACTGTGTACGGGATAACGTCATCCAGTTCTTTAAAAATTTAAAATTTTGCAATTTAACCCTACGGAAGCAAAACTAATTTTCCTAGAAACTATATGATAAAAGAAAATTTTCTAAAAAAGAATTATATTTTTTTGATTATTTTTCTATTTTTTATGAATTAAAAACGATTTTAAAGAAAATTAAATATAAAAAATATTAAACGTTTTATGAAAATTCTAAAAAAATCACAAAAAATAGCTTGAACAACGAGGAATCCAAGAAAAATAAGTTGGGAAATACAGCTTATCAAATAAGCTAAAACAACTTATTGTACTTAAGGAGCTAAAATGTATACAAATAATAGATTTTGCAAAGTCCTAACGGATGAGCTATTGTAGCGTGATGGTTGTGTGTGTGGGTGTTAAAACACTTGGTGAGGGTGGTAGAGGTCCCGGGTTCGAGCCTTGCTCACCCGGGGCTTCCCACTTTCCCAAGTGTTTTAATTTTTTCCATTTTTTATAACTTTTTAAAACTCTTAAAAATAAGCAACTTTTGTAAAACAACTATTTTTATAAACCACAAATAAGCTAAGAAATAAGCTAAATAAGACAGAATTGCTTAAACTATACTAAACTAATGTTTTGGGCAATTTAAGGACTTAATAAGCAAATGAACTATTAAAATAAGCTAAGACAGACAATAAGCTATGTTTAATAAGCAAATAAGAACAAAAATAAGCACAAAAGATAAGCTAGAAAGACAGAAAAGCTAAAAAAATCTTAAAAACACTTAAAATCTATACTAGAAAACAAATAAGCTCACATAAGCTTATGGCAAAACCAAATAAGCTAAAATGAGGATTATATTAAACTAATAAGCTAAGCTAATCCTAAATAAGCCATAACAATAGCAAGATAAGCTAAAATAAAGGAATAAGCACTATTGGTATAAAAATGATAAATCCAAAAACCCTTTAAGGCACCTTTGAGCTTATTTTTACATAAGCTAAGGATCCTTAAGGAATTTTGGCTTTGTTACTAAAAAGTACACCTAAATACTACTAAAAACAACTTTTTAAACCATTTTGAATTTCATGACTTAATGAAAGGCTGTTGAAAACAGCTTATACACTAAGAACAACTAAGTTTTATCTGAATGTGGTTTTAAAATTTTGAAAAAAGATAAAAAAGCTATTTTAAAAGCTAAAAACCAAATCATCAATGAGCTTAACTTCAAATAAGCAAATTGAAACAGATTAAACCATGAACCCGAATTCTACTTGTATGCCTGAAAATCAAAATCTAAGAAACAACTGTTTATTATAAAATGATGACTATAAGGACATTTTTCTGTTTTTCTTAACTGGTTCAGTTTTGCACAATTGCGACTCCCAAATTAAACTAGACAAATGGCAGACCAAAGGACATTATTCTAATACTTATAGAATATCAAAACTTAAAGTAAACACATAAGCTCATATTAATTACTAGAAGTGATTGAAGCTTAAAATTCAACAAGGACCTTAATAAATTGTGGACTTATATTAATCTTATTTTGAAAAAACTAAATTAATCCTATCCTAAGCTTATGAATCTAGCTAAAAACAGACTTAGTGAAATGATTAAAAATCAAAACTTAACAGACAAATAGTCTCACGCAGTTTACTAATCTTGTGCGTTAGTACTGTTGAGACAATCACCCCCTATTTTATGGAAAATTCATTTGTGCTTATGATATTTGATTTAATTGAAAAAATACTTGAATTTACCAGATGTCTAAAGTTTAACACAAACTACTTATCATCTCAAACACAAAAAATCAAGATCAAACAACAATGATATGCTAATGCTGATTTTTTTTGGTTTTTTAGGACAGAAGATTTAAAAGACAAATAGAGTAAACTAGATCTAAGCTATAGTAGGAATCTATAAACAGTTGTCAGGACATTAATAATATGATAATAACACAGATTTTAGCACTTAATAAGCAGAAATAAGCTAAAAATAAGCAAATGCCAATTATTATGTAAGAAGAATTGAAATTTTAAGAAGACATTACAAAAAGCTTAAGCTAAACAAAAGGCTTGATTGCTCAAAGGAGCTATCAACAAAGCTTCTAGCTTATCACATGGATAAAGCTAGTAAAAAGTCTATGAACTCTTCCATTGCTAGGTTCATCATTCAGAATTTAGCAACCAAATCCATTTTAAGCATAGGTATTAACTGATTTTGATTGTTTAAATAGGTTAATGATTAACTTGAGCTCAATCTGAGCTTAGAGACTCAGAGAGCTTATGAAATAGCTTATAAATGAGTAGCTTGAGAAATGTTGAATAGAAGCATTTGATATTTATAAAGCTTATAGTAAAAACAGATTTTTAACAAGATAAACTTTGATTTTACTTGATTTAAAAACTGAATACAAAACTTTGGAAATGAGATTACAAATATGCTGAAAATTGAATTTTAAAATTACATTAGCTATAAACATTAAGCTATATTAAAAGCTAGAAAAAAGAAGATGATGTGGATTGTGGTGTAGAGTGACTCTGCTCTTCATATTTATAATGGTCTTGGTGAACAGCTTATAGGGAGTTCTAGCCGCTTACTTATCCTATGATCTTAGACCTTAATCCTTTTTTCTCATTTATGTGTTCCGTTTGGATTTTAGATATGATGAGCACACGGATTGCCAACGTGGCATTCCGTGTGTCAGAGTACTTGTGCTTCTTTTGCACTAAATTTAGTGCAAAAATCCAATCATTGGTGTGCTTCTTTCAATATCCGCGTGTCCTTTCTTGTGGGCTTCGACCAATGAGAGCCTCTTATGACATCTAACTTTGCCATCTTGTACTTTGGTAACTCGAAATCATAGAGCCACGTCCTCAAATTTCAATTTACCCTATGATTTTGAGGAGGGTAATTGTTGAGACGACGATGAATAGTAAAAACAGGATTTCCCGCGCCCTCTTTCTTTTTATATCTTTATTTCACTCGAGTGTTTGAGGTTTGACTTTGGGCCCGGGTAAAAAAATGGGATTGGGCCATGTGTTTTAGTTCGGGTTATTATAGAAAGATAACGACCATTATCTTTTTATATCTAAAGAGATAACGGTGTTAGGGCTTTAGGGGTTTTTTATGTAAAATGGTTTTACTTAAGGGACTGTTTTGGTAATTTTTGGGGTTTTGTCTTCTTGTGGTTGACCAGTTGACCTTTATGTTGACCATTGGCTAGAAACTTTTAGCAATCAAATTCTGGCTCTTGTGCACTTTTTCGTTCTCGTGTCCGTGTTTGTCTGGATTTGACCGTTTTCTTGTAATATTTGCACTATCCGTACCTACACAATCACAAAGACAAAACAAGCAATATACAAGCATTTTATGCACCATTTCATCTTTTAAGGGCTATTTTTGGTATACAAATGATATGTGTTTTCACACATATCAAAGCATATCTTCTATATCGTTCAGGTGTAGATCAACGAAGTCACATTCTTTAAACTTATAAAGTTGTTGATCAGATCTTTTCATCACAATCTCTTACAAGTGACACATATCAATGTTAATTCTAAACACTAACACACCTTCCTCACCCAAGAATTGCCTTCTAGTAGAGGTAAAAGTTTAATGCTTGGAAAAATGTGCTTACCTGAGATTGGTACCACAGTTTATGTCTTTCACCCCAGTGCTTGATTCCCTTTTCAGCATCTTTGTCATACGCATGTTTAATGGTACTTCAAAGTGTAGGGACCATGTCTTCAATTCCCTTGATTTCATACCGAGCCGCCTTTATCTTTATAATAGATGTAGTGTATGTAACCTCTGGATCAGAAGTCTTCAAGATACTCCAGATTCATTGTTGAAGATGTAGTCACAACAAAGGGTTTTTTCTTATTTCACGGACCTTGGGGGACCTTATAAAAGGAAGAGGCTTGGATAGATCAAACGGGTAACGATCTCCTTCTGGATTATTCCAATCAAGTTTGTCTGTTAACGCATTGAAGCACTCTTGGAAGTTGTACTCAAGCTCGATACTGCTAGAGCAAGTGCCTTTTAACAGATTGAAGGCAGGTCCTAACAAGATATCTTGAGTGAGATTTTTCAATTTTGAGTCAATTCAACACATACTTGGAGAAATCAATAGGAGTGGCCATGAGATCATTGAATGTGAGAGGATCCTTTGTAGCAGAGACCATTTGATTGAACCAAGGCTGTTCTGGTTGATCAAGTACAACCTGACGCTTGTTCCATTTTGGATCAGGAGTAGGAGGCCTTGGAGGTTGCTTAAACCATTGTGGATTCGGATGTTTTCTTGTTTTGGGTTCTGAGTGTATTGTGGTTGATTATCATCACGAGTACACATCACCGCATCATCCATAAAACCACTCAACTAATAAAGGGTTCTTAACTGGTTCCTTGGCAGTAAGCATAACTTACCTCTTTTAGAGCCTTAGTTGGAGCTTTACCTTTTAGGGTTTTCCTTTGGTAGAGATGGGATTCTTGGGACGACTCTGACTCTTTAGTTTGTCTCCTCTTGGTCTCGCCTTACTCGGGTTTTGGTCTTGTGTGAGGTCTTCGTCATCATCATATTCATCAATCGTCAAGCTTTCTCTTAGGGTCTTGGACTGTATCAGAGACTCTCTTCTTCCATTACGTTTTTATCTTAATCATTGCTTCTATGAGTGCATGGTATAATCGATGATTGGCAGGATTTCTGTTAAAAGACTTGTTTTCATGCATGGATTGGTAGAGAGCTCTTTTTAGATCATACTCTTCGAGAGCTGCCTTGTCAGTAGACTTGGTGGTAAACTTCAACATCTATTGCTTCTCAGCTTGTTCCTTCTTAATCTTGAGAATATCTAAAGGTCTTTTCATAGATACTTCTTCTTGATGAGTTGTTGGTGTCAGTTTCTTGGTTATCTCAGGAAGATGTTGCAGAGAATATTTCTGAATAAGATTAGCCGTGTATTTCTGCAGTTCCTTTTGAAATACATCTCCGACTTTGGAATCAAGATAACTATCGACACTTGGAACTTGGGACTTGAGAATAGCCCAGATCTTTTAGTAGGAGCATAGAGTGATCAATAGTTTTCAGCTCAGTTTTTCCAATTTTGCAACTCTTAGTTCAACAGCAGTGAGTGCATTGGATTCAGGAACAGCAGTCGTGATGGTTGGAGCATCGGTTGTGATTGGTTGTGTGGGAATCGGTGTTATTGTTTATTGAGGTACAAATGGTGTGGTGGAGACAGATAGAGGAGGTAGTGTTGTTGCAGTAGATGTTGAAGGAGATTCTTGTACTGGTTTGGGAACTATTGGTTCAAAAATCACAGATACAGGTACACTAAGCACGGATGGAGACTGGGTATGTGGAACTTCAGACTGGATCTTAACTTCAAATAATGAGTTGATCTCTATATCTGTAGTGTCCTTAACAATACTAACCAAGAATCAGAAGAAAGTTTAAGGAATTGATCACCAAAACCTGAAGATACAGATAAGCTTGAGCTTGTTGGAGGGTGTTCGGTCTTCTTGGGATCATCCTTTACTTCTGAAGTCTTTTCAGCTTCTTCCTTTGCTGCATCAGTAATTCTCTTAATCAACTTTATCAGAATCATCAACTTCAGCATTAATCATCTCGTCATCCTCATCCTTGCGCATACGAATCTTATACTTATAGATATCATCTTCATCAGATTTAGTTTCGTCATCTTCGTCATTAGCATCTCCTTCCTTGTCATCCTTCTCTTCATCATCAAGTTTGTCTTCTTCAGAGTATTCACTTTCTTGTTCTGATCCCCACTCAAGAATAACATTTTCTTTAGTTATTTCCTTTCCTCCTCGGAACCCCAGGTTTTTAGTTACCAGTTCTTCCTTGAGGTAGCAGAGACGACTGTGAAACTCATCGGGAAAACTAGTTTAATAAACAGTTCCTTCACTTGAGCCTCCAATACCTGGCTGTCTCTTGCTTGTCTTCTTACTTTCTTTAAGAGCTTTCATAATGTCTGCAGCCTCTTGTTCTTCTAGAGTAAGAGATAGAGCACCTTTAAAGCTAGTCTTTTGTAAAGTGGACGGGGTTGACTTTTGAGCACTTGGAGTGTCTTGAATGACTACACTCTTAGAACTTCTGCCACCAGACTTCTTCTTAGTAGATTCAGGTACATATTCAGTCATGATCCTTGCATGAGTAGCATGACCTTGTCTTGCTGCTTCTGCTTCTTCAGCTTCAGTTTGGCTGATAGACTTGCCTAACTCCAAAGCAGTGTCAGGATCATCAAAGATAATGTTGTCATCAGCAGACAGTGTGACTTTCTTCTTGACTCTTCTCTTACTAAAAGTCTTTCTCTTAACTGATTCAGGTTCAGGTTCAGACTCTTTAGATACATCAATAGTTTCCTAAGAGTCATCAGCGGTCTTCTTTCTTTGTGAACCTTTCCCTCTACTCTTCTTGGGTGGAATCTAACTAGTAGAATACTTAATAAACATCTGATAGGATTCAGATGATTGATTGGCTTTTAAGCATAGTGATAAAGGTGTAAAAATACACATATCCATTATACTCTAAAATAACCCAAATAAACTAAAAAACAGACCAATAATGGCAAAAATATGCTTGTATCTTATGTATTGTGTATGCAGGTTTGGAATAAGTTCAAAAATCACAAGAAAACAGTCAAAAGTGAGCAATAAAAAAAAACACGGACACGCTGGAATCAAAAGGTTGCAAAGCGATGCCCAAAAAGATCCAATGGCTTAGCCAAATTTTCATCTCCAAGGGCCATTCTTGCATATTCCGAAAGTTATTTATAACTTAAAAAGAAGAAATGAAAGACAAGGACTAAAAGTGTTAACCTCCCAAACTCCAACAGTTTTAACTGTCGAAAATAGGAGGGAATCCCTTTTACTATTCATCGTCTCTCCCATTTTCACTGCCATGGTAAAACAAGGGGCAAATCAAAATTAGAGGGTGCGTTGGTCAATTCAAGGAAGCTCAAGACAAATGAAGGGTAATTAAAGTCTAATCAAGGGATATTATCCTAGCCCAAAAGCTCAAATGCCACGATCATCAAGCAAGAAAAGAAGCACAAATTGTGAGGGTTTTGTGTCTTAACTACTCACCAAAACTAACACAAACGTCACATCAAGGGAATGACACGCTGGCAATCCTCAGGTGTCCACATCTTGATCAAACGGCCACAATTGATGATCAAATGATTGATTAAATGAATGGCAGAGATTGAAAGATTGAAAAGCAGGGCTAGAGGTCCTAGAAGCTTCAGCTGGGCACTATAAAAAGACCTCATTCTCACACACACAAGGAGTCTTGAATTTTTCTTTTTAATCTAGTTTTTAGTAGTCAAATTTAAGTTTTTATGTAATTTTTATTTCGTATTCCATTTCTTAAATGTAAGTTTTCCTTTTTCAAGTAATGTAATCAGCTTCTTTAATCAATGAAATTCAGTTTTTAATGTTTTAAATTCCGTTTTCTAAGCTCTCATTTAAAGTCATAAGCTCTCTTAATAAGCCATATTGTCTCATAGCAATAAAAGCTACTCAAAAGCTCTTTCAGTCTATAAGCTGAAATAGAGCTGTTTGCATTCAGTATTAACCTTATCTAAACCTTAAATCAGTTAAACCTATTATGGATCTTATTGTATCTAAGCTTTTGGAAGGGGATCTTACCTTGGAAGAGATCCCAAGGACTTATACTCTAGCTTATTCATAAGCTAGAGAGCTTGTAGCTGCCTTAATTGGTCCTCTTGTTTAGCTAGAGGAGTTTGTAAGTTTCTCTTTCAGTTTCCTTTAAATTCTAGTTTTAAATATTGATATTATTGCTTGCTATGTTTAGATCTGTTATTTGCTTATTCTCTTTGCTTGTTAGTGTCAATTTCTCCTTCTAGTGCAATTTTGTTATTGTTTTTTCATCTGTTTTTGCCTTAAATTGTATACGACTCTTTAGTTATCAACTTTTATGTCATAAAAACTCATAAAATCCAAAAACTTTAGTTTAATTAGTTAAGATCTTAGAATTTTGCTTATTCAGTTGTTTAATCATGATTGTTAAGTTTGTTTTAAGCTAGTTTTTATCTGGTATTAAGTATTTGTTCATTAGATTTCTCTTTAAAAGCTTTTCTCAAATCTGTCATAATGGTTAAGTAGTGTTTGGTTTAGTGCAATCTAAATTTGCACTAGCAGTATTAACATAAGTTAATACTGCTGAGCCTTTACACTACCAGTACTAACCTCCAAGTTAGTACTGCTTTCACAAGTTAAAACTGTTAGCTTTAATTTCAGTAGGATTTAAGTTTAGTTTTAGCTTATTAAGAATTTAGTTTTAGTTTTCATTTTCTATGCTTTAATTTTTATTGTTTTCTTAATTGAGTTTTCAAAGCCAAATTGCACTAGCAGTACTTTCACTAGAAAGTACTGCTGAATTTTTACACTAGCAGTACTAACCATAAGTTAGTACTGCTGTGTTCTCAGCTTTATTTAGTTAAGTAATTTTTGGTTTTAGCTTATAAAATTCAGTAGGATTTAAGTTTTCATATAGCTTAATACATTTTAAGTCTTAATTTGCAATTTCTAGCTTATTTCCTTAGTTTATTTTGCTGTCAAAAGTCTTAAAAAAAACCTGAAAAACCCAAAAACAGTACTTAGAATCTTTAGGATTTAGATTTGTTAATTTAGCTTATAAGTCTAGATTTATAGCTATATTTAGCATGTTAATAGTAGTTAAGTTGTCTTTTAATGTTTGAAAGTCTAGTTCAGCTTATTAAGTTCTCTAAAGGCTTATTTGAAGTTTGTGTTTTTCTTTGCTTAATGTTCCTGACGTTTGCTAGTTCTTGATCAATTTCAGTAGCATAAAAGTACTCTAAGCTTAGTTTTCTTTGCATTTTTAGATTAACAATCATAAGGTTTCAGAACTTCTTTCTTTTCATTTGAGACTGTTTTGATTTTTTATAGCTTAAGATTTTCTAAAACCAAGGGTTAAGCCCTCCTTTCTGTAACAGCTTATTAAAAAGCTCTTTTTAGAGCTTATCTTTGAGTTTCAGACTATAGTGCTTTTGTTAAAGTTGTTCCCCCTGTCTTCCTTTACAACTTTGCTTCTTTGAGTTTTTCATAAGAAGCACTTTTCAAATTTCACCTTATTTTGGGCCTTATCTTGTTATCGGGGTATATTCTTAGGGTAGGAATTGTAACTTTTCGATTTTAGTTGTTTGCCAGTTAGTTTCCCCCCGTCAGAAAGTGTTTTCCCCGTTAGTCCTTTTCCTTTTTGCATCATTAGTCCATTAGTTAAGTTTTAAATTAGTTTATTAAGTTTTAATTAATAATTAGGGTTAAGTTTTAATTAGTTCAATTAAACTTTTATAAAAAGATAAAAATTAGGGCTTTTATTTTTAATAGTTTTCGGAAATTTTTCTTTACCTAGTATCCTCCGTCACTTATTAAAGTGTCCATTTTTGACTTTTTAAAGTCTTCTTTTCCTTCAATTTGACCTTAATTATTTCTTCTTTTTTTATATTGGATACTCAATGAAAAATTATGAATGGATATGAGTTATCGAATGTATTTTTCATGGTATAATTTTTCAGTAAGCATTATATAACATAAAGAAAAATATTTACGGTCAAAGTTTATGAAAAAAAAATTCAAAAAGTCAAAAATGGACACTTAATATGGGACGGAGGAAGTAAAATTTTAGTTTACATTTTTAGGGATAATTTTAGTCCATTTGCTTAATTTTTATTTTACTTGTTGCTTCTTAAATTCGTAGTAATAGCTTATCCAAAATATCTTTGTTCTATTCAAATCAGGATCCAAACCTAAACGTGGTTTCAATTTCACTAGTCGTTGGGGAAACGACCCGGGTGATCATACTTACCCGGTTAAACATACGTATTTTATATTATATTATATATATTTTTGAGAGTGAATTTTATCAAGGGTAACTTGGTAACTTTCTTAATTTCTCTCTTAAGGTTATATTTTATATATATTTTGGGTATATAAAACCACGAATCGGTTTTTGGCGCCGTTGCCGGGGAACTAGTGTTTACGATTCCTACGTTTTGTGTTTGTTGATTTGGTTTGAAGATCCTTTCGACTTAGAAAGTTTCAATTTTGTTTTATAATTCAAAAATCAAAAAAAATCATAAAATATAAAAAGTAAAAAAATATTTTCCTTTTCTTTTTAGTATAAGTAAAAGAAAAAAAAAATCGAAAAAAATCGAAAAAAATCAAAAATATAAAAAAAATCTTCCTTTTTAATTAAAGAAATAAAAATCACCAATTGGTAAAAACACCAAAATATAACATTCTCAA
>BQNB010105609.1:12169-23568 GCA_026074375.1 Tanacetum coccineum
TGGTAGCAGTTTCCCGATGACAAGTCAAAGCCAATACCACATGCTCATACTCGACCAACATATATAAAGACATCATGAAAGCTCAAGTACATGTTTTAAGACTTCTGCTACTCTAATACCATACGTCTTTCTTGGAGCGATAAAGTATTAAGTTGATACCGTACGTCTTCCATAAAGTGACAAAGTGTTAAAGTTAAAGAATTTCAAGAAAGATGTCTTATTGAAGCTTTCAAGACCAAGAAAACAAGAACAGTATGAGCATGTTGGTCTAGAAGTTACAAGAACACAATAACGTAAAAGATCACAAGATGATGAAAAGAGATTATGCTTGGTTAATGATCTCAAGAAGTTTAAGATCATATTCAAGTCAGGTTAAAGAATCAAGCTAAAGCCTAAAGTCAAAGATCACTACATAAAGATGCAAGACAAAAGATCAACTATTACACAAAAAAGACTCAAGATCAAGACATGAAGCTTCAACGATTAATGATCAAGATCAAAAGGAGAGATCTCTATGATCACCCCTTAAGGGGAGATTGTTAGAAATACATAAAGTGTTGATCATTTATGAGATCTCAACGATCGTCCCTAAGGGGGAGATTGTTAGGAATTCAGTTTTTAGTGAACTGACAATCATTATCAATCTCACAAGCCTTTGTAATAGTTAGACAATTTTATGTAATAGTTAGGAAGCTAACCGGGCCAAAGCATAGAAAGCCCATGGAAAGCATGGTTTATCCTTTGTATAAATGCCCTCTCCGCACATGCAGAGGGTGTTGGTTGGTCATTTCTCACACATAATTTAATCTTTCTTTCTTTGTTACTTTCTCTCACTATAACCTTCTTCCCATCTACTTTCTCTCTCTAGAATTTCTTCATTGTTATTTGGTGTTATAGATTGCTAGTATTCTATATATTTTATAGAAAGCAGTAAAGTGATTTGTTAAGTTTTTGTGTTTTGTTTAAACGATCAAAAGTGAGTCTTTTTATGTTTTGAAAAATTTGAGTTTCGTTTTGTTGAAGGCGAGTTAACAATTTCTTTGTTGAAGGCGAGTTAACAATTTCTTTGGAGAAGGCGAATTAGCAATTTCTTTGGTGAAGGCGAATTAGCAATTTCTTTGGTGAAGGCGAATTAACAATTGTTTGTCGAAGGCGAATTAGCAATTGTTTGTCGAAGGCGAATTAGCAATTGTTTGTTGAAGGCGATTTAGCAAGAGTCCTAATCCAGGGCGAATTAACAGTTTTTTCCTTTAGAAGGCGATTTAACAGATTTCCTTTATAAGGCGATTTAACAAATTTCCTTTACAAGGCGATTTAACAGCTTTCCTTCACAAGGCGATTTAGCAAGAGTCCTAAGCCAAGGCGAATTAACAGTTTTTTCCTTTATAAGGCGATTTAACAAATTCCCTTTACAAGGCGATTTAACAACTTTCAAAATGAAAATTAATTCACTTGAACACTCAAATTTGCTAAAGTAAATTATACAGTTTATCTCTTTGATTTGTAAAATCCCGTGAAACATTTAATTGTCTTCCCGGTTTTATCAAGAGTTGTAAAATCCCGTGTAGTTTCAAGACTTACAACACTCAAAAGACAACTCACTAAACAACACAATTACTTTCAATCACCATTCAATCCACAAGTAATCTAATAACATCAAATCAACATGGATTCAATTATTCCACTTGGACAAAAGAATACTCTTGCTGAGTACATGATACTCTCCGGTGCTGACAATCGTCCACCAATGTTGGAAAAGGACTTGTATGATTCTTGGAAAAGTCGAATGGAACTTTACATGAAAAACAAAGAGCACGAAAGAACGATACTTGAATCAGTTGAAAACGGTCTACTCATTTGGCCTACTATTGAAGAGAATGGGGCGACCAGAACAAAGAAATATGCTGAATTATTTGCTGCTGAGAAAATCTAAGCTGATTGTGATATGAAAGCAACCAATATAATTCTTCAAGGTCTACCAGCTGATATCTATTCACTTGTGAATCATCATAGAGTTGCCAAGGATCTATGGGAGATAGTTCAATTACTAATGCAAGGTACCTCTTTGACTAAGCAGGAAAGAGAGTGTAAACTGTATGATGCATTTGATAAGTTTACTCACATCAAGGGGGAATCACTTCATAAGTATTACTTGAGATTCACATGGCTGATTAATGACATGAATATTTACAACATGAAAATGGAGCAATTTCAAGTTAATACCAAGTTTTTAAACAATCTTCCACCTGAATGGAGTAAGTTTGTGACTGATATCAAGCTTGTAAAAGATTTGCATACTACCAACTTTGATCAGCTTTATGCATATCTTGAACAACACGAACTCCATGCAAATGAAGTCCGTCTTCTGCGTGAACGCAATCAAGATCTACTTGCATTTGTCGCAAATCAGCAGATGACACCACCCCACTTTAACACTTACCAGTCTTCATACAACAATCCTTAGACTTAAGAACAGTTTCCACCATCTTAGTATGGATCAATTCATCCCAATCAACATTACTCATCTACTTATCCATCACAACCTTAATTCAATCATTCATCAGTTCAACCATCATATCCATATCAGTCTCAAATGAATCATCAAACCTCATCTGTTCCACAAATTGCTTATCAATCACCTCAAGTTTCTACACAACCAATGACTGAGTCACCTCTTGTGGACTCAGGTTTTGCTGTTCCTGTATTCTCTCTAGGAGATGATCCAATTGCTTGTCTCAACAAGGCAATGGCTTTTCTAACAGTTGTAGCTTCCTCAAGGTTCCCCTCAACCAACAATCAACTTAGAACTTCCTCTAATCCGAGAAACCAAGCCACTATTCAAGATGGCAGGGTCATAGTGCAACAAGTTCAGGGGAGACAAGGTCAAAGTTATTCTGGTACTGGTTATAAGAGTAATGCTACTAGTTCTGGGGGAAACAATGCAAGTGGACAGGCAAGGGTTGTTAAATGCTACAACTGTCAAGGTGAAGGACATATGGCTAGGCAATGCACTCAGCCTAAGCGACCAAGGAATGCAACATGGTATAAGGATAAAGCAATGTTAGCTGAAGCTCAGGAAGCTGGACAAATTTTGGATGAAGAGCAACTCGCATTTCTTGCAGATCCAGGGGTTCCAGATGGTCAAGCTGTTCAGACAATCATTCCAAACAATGCTGCTTTTTAGACTGAGGATCTTGATACTTATGATTCTGACTGTGATGATATCTCGAATGCAAAAGCGGTTCTCATGGCCAACATTTCCAACTATGGTTCTGACATTATCTTAGAGGTACCTCATTCTGAAACTTATCTTAATGATATGGAAAATCAAGGTGTGCATGTAATGCAGGATTTTGAACAAACACCAGTTGTGGATTTTACAGATAATGAGATACATATTGATAGCAATATCATTCCGTACTCTTAATATTTGCAGAAATATAACAGGCAAATGTTCAAGATACTAATTTGCAGGCACAACGAGATTCAATGATCTTATCTGTGATTGAATAAATGTTCGAACAAATGATTAATCATGTAAATAATTAGGAAAAGGCTAATAAGGAACAGAATAATGAATCAGTAACCGCTGAGCTAGAGAGATATAAAGAACGAGTCAAAACTTTTAAGCAATGTCTTAATATTTATTTAATCAGTTGTGAAAAAAAATGATTGATTCTCAAATGGATGATATGATTAAGGAGAAGCTTGCACTGAAAGAACAAGTTGACTCACTTGAGCAAAATATTTCAAAACAAATCAAAGAAAAGGAATGTTTATTGCAAACATTCACTATTTTCAAAAGTAAATCCAAAGAAAAGGAAGATAAATATATGGAAAATGAAATTGATTTGGAAAAGAAGATAAAGGAACTTGATAATATTATTTACAAAGTGGGTCAATCTGCTCAAACAGTGCACATGTTAACAAAGCCTCAAGCTTTTTATGATAATATACACAAACAAGCTTTAGGTTATCAAAATCTGTTTTATCTTAAGAAAGCTCGGCGGATTAAACCAACCTTGTATGATGGTATTGTTATGTCTGTTAAACATGGTGCTATGCCTGTGAGTGATGATGAGGAAACATTGATTTTGGAAGAAGATAGTCGATCAAAAATGTTTGAAAATGAAAAGGATCTAGAGGTCATTAAACAAAACATTTCTCATAAACCTATTGATTATGAAAAATTAACTAGACTGTCTAATGATTTTGGGAAACGTTTTACTCCACAACAAGAATTGTCGACTGAACTAGCTTTCTGGTTGCGTATGTCCAATCCTACCAGTAAACCTTCTGATGCATCCCATGTCAAAATATAAGCTCCTAAGTTAATCTTGGTGAATGAAAGCCTTAAAAAGCTTAAATTTCACCTTGCCAGGTTTGACAATGTGGTGAAGATACATCTGATGCTCGTACAGAAGGCGAATGGGGGTTTACACACACTAAAGCTGTTTTTAACAATGAAATTATTTCATTTCTAAAATCTTTAAAAGACATCTTCAATGTGTTTGATAGAGATCTTCTAAATGAAATAATGGAAGTGCAGACAGTTTTTGACCAAATGGACGCTGCTGTTCAACAGTCTTCAATTGACAAACAATGTTTGGAAATTGCTAAGAAAGAATTACTTTTGGAAAATGATCGACTCTTACAACAAATCATGTCTCAAGATGTTGTTTTAACTGTGATGAATTCTATGTCTTTGATTGTTAAATATGTGAATATGGATAGAAAAAGAAATGAATCTTGTGATAAGTGTTTCAATCTTGAGGCTGAGCTTTTGAAATCACAAAATGCGCATAATGATCTTTTGAAAAGTTACTCACAACTTGAAAAACATTGTATTTCTCTTGAACTGTCAATACAACTTAATCAAGAAATTTTTCAAAAAGATGAATCTTATAATAATCAAAATGCTCTCGAAATTCCAGAATTTTTAAAAAATAATGATTTGAAAGCTCAGCTACAAGACAAAGACACTACCATTTGTAAGTTGAAGGATATTATAAAATCAATGAGAGAAAAGTCCAAGGAAGAGAATGTCAATTATGATTATTGTGAAATTGAGACAAAAAATGTAGAACTGGAGAATAGTGTGGCAAAACTGATTTCGGAAAACAAGCGTCTTTGTAATGAAATTAATCATGTGAAACAGGTTTTTAAAGAGCAGTTTGACTCAATAAAAAAGACACGTGTTCGTACTAAAGAACAGAGTGACTCTTTAATTGATAAACTAAACTTAAAATCTGCTGAAAATGAGGATTTAAAAGCTCAAATTCAAGATAAGGTTTTTGTGATAACGTCATTGAAAAACGATTTACGAAAAGTAAAAGGAAAAGAAATTGTTGATATTGCTGCACAAATACCATCTGCCAACACTATTGTTCCAGGAATGTTCAAGCTAGACTTAGAACCTTTGGCTCCTAGGTTATTGCAAAATAGGGAAGCTCACATAGATTACCTTAAGTACACTCAGGAACAAGCTGATATTCTTCGGGGAATAGTCGAACAAGCTAAAGCAAAACAACCTTTAGATAAAGAGTTAGACTTTGCCTGTAAGCATGCCCAACGAATTCAGGAGTTACTTGTATATGTTCGAGATACATGCCCTAATGCGATTAATCTTAGTGCAAAAAAGGTTGTTGTCACACCCAAAAACAAGGTCAAGAAAGTTAGGTTTGCTGAACCTCTCACATCCTCAAGCAACATTAAACAGGTAGAGTCATCTACAACATCAGATTCTAACACACCTGTGTTGTCTGCTATAGGATTGAAGTGTTCTACTAGTAATTGTGGATCAAACCTTACGATAATAAAAGGAATGATAGGATCTCGCGAACACCAAGTAGGAACATGAAGAATAAAGTAAAAGCCCAACCTAGGAAAGTTAATAAAAAGAATCGTGTTCTTGAACCTATTCATGATGTTGATGTTAAGCATTCACTGTTAAATGCGAATTCTGAACCACAAGGAAGAAGAAAAACAAAGATTTTGAAGATTTTGCCAAGAACACGAGTTAAGAATATATTATTGGGTTGATAGCTAGTAGTTTTGGGTTATAGAAAAAAGGTTATTAGTCTTACACGCGCGTCTCAATCAAACCAAGCTCATCAAACAAGTAAGTTTTTATAAAACTTTGAATTTAAGTTGTACTTTTTGTGATTACGGTGATGTCTAGACGCTAGTTGTACAAGTTGATCGCCAAAAAGGTCGAAACTTAAAAACGAATAAATATAAAGGGGTGTTGTGCGTCGGCTTATAAAAGAAAGGAAGAAAAGGGTTTTTGAATTTAAATAAAATTGTTGTTGTGGTAATTTTTCATTTTTGTAAAAGTGCTTATAAGAGCTTGTTTGGGGGGTTTTGCTTATTTAATAAGCTAGGGAATAGCTTATTGAACTTATGGGATTTTCGGTATAAAGGGGTTTCAGTGTGGGCTCGGCCCAACCGACCCATTTGGCTATGCTCGGCCCAATAAGGGTCCGTTTGGTTTGGTTTCGGCCCAATAAGGGTGCGTTTGGTTTGGTTTTGGCCCAACAAGGGTGCGTTTGGGTTGGTTTCGGCCCAACAAGGGTGCGTTTGTTTTATTCGGTCCGGCACAAAGGTGGGCTCGGCCCACACGAACTTGGTAATTGGACTTGGTCCATGGTTAAGCTTATAGCTTATTTTGTTTTGGGTTCGGCTTATTTTGAGCTTATTAATTTTTGGCTTATATAAAACGTTATATTATGAGCTTATAGCTTATTGTTTCAGCTTAATGAGTCACGGTTATGGGATTTTGATTTATGTTTGTTATAACTTAATGGGCTTAAGGTCCATTGGGTTGAATTGTATTTTGGGGTTTATGAAAAGGAGTATGGACAAATCTTTGCTATCGGGCTAAGTAACTAAGACTATAATGGGTCATTAAACCCAATAACAAGTGAACGAACGTATGGACTTTATAAATGGACTAAAGGAATTATGTTGGACTAAGGGAAATTTTGTTGGACTTATCGGAATTTAAAGAAGGTTATTTTACTACGTTTTGATAAAATATGTTGAAAATATCGATGAGGTCGGAAAATGTCAAATTTGTGAAAAATGTTTTGGATTAAGGTTTGAGGCCTTGGAAAAAGTCATAAAAACGTACGGGTCATGTAAATTTTAAAAAGAAATTTACACTTAGAGACGTTGTTTAAAAAGGAAGTTTTCAAGGATTTAATTAATAAAAGGTAATTTTACTTGGGAATTTAATGCAAAGTAAAATATATTTTTCTCGAAATCCTTTTCTTGAACATTTAACATTTATAGACGTCTTGTCGATCTTAATTAAGGAAATGAAAGGGGGAAATCTTAAAGAATATTAAGTGTCGAAGTAAAGGCCATTGGACATGGACATATTAAGTAACGAGATGTTGTAACTACCCGTTAGCCCGATAATAAGACGATAATGATTATAAAAAATTATTATTTCTTTTATTTTAAATTATTAAGTACTTATATATATATATATATATATATATATATATTTAGCATATTTTTATATATATATTATATATATATATTATATATAATATATATATTATATATATATTTGCGTATGGATTCAGAAAGCAGTATTATTTGTCTTCAACTTTTGAGCTCTCACTCGTTCCTTTTCGTAGGTTTTCTCGTGGAGTATTTTGGTCGATTGTATCGTTCAACGATCTGAAGTGTTTAAGCTTTGTTGTATTGATGTCGCACTTTGCCTAAGTGTTTTTGAGTCATTTTCGCGTAATTACCACACAACCATAATATAAGATAAAGTGTTGATAACGACATAAAGTCTTAGTAATAAGACGATGGTTTTTGTAATAAATTAAATATTTAAGATAACGAGTTAGAATGATATGAATTGGAAATGGGATTTTGGGATGAAAATGAGGATGTTGGGCGAGTTAAGGCGAACACTTGTACAATAAGATAATTTTGTATGAGTATTAATTTTGAGTATTAATTAGGTCGTTGTCGGGTTCATTGTGCGTTTGCGTAGAGATTGTTGGTGTGTTCTGCTTTATTTGAGATTGTGCGGTTGCTTTGATTGCTAATTGAGGTGAGTTCTCGTAGCCCCACTTTTTACTGGTTTTTTCGTTGGGGGAAAATGATACTCAAATGTGTTTTGAAATGTTTTGAATTGATCTGTGCGAAATGTTGTTTTGTTTTTGGGATAAGATATGTGCTTATGACTGCTATGTGAATATTATGTGTTGATTTATTTGCATGTACTGTGTTTGGCATGGCAAGGTTCTGTGTGGTACTTGCATGTACTGTGTTTGGCATGCAAGGTTCTGTGTAGTACTTGCATGTACTGTGTTTTACCCAGTATTTGTGTTATTATGGGAGCGGATAGGTACGCCTACCCAAGTTTGTGTGAGGTCCTGCCCTAATATAGTGCTCCAGCTGGTAAGCCCTTTAGGTGCGTAAGTGACATATTGTGATTGACTAGCGGGGATGCATGATTGACTAGCGGGGATGCTATGCCTTGGATTGTTAGCATATATTCACTGTCATATAGCACTATTGTCTACTGTTGAAATATTGGCATAACTTTTGGGTTTATGGTCAAACCTACGAGCTCACCAACATTATTGTTGACATTTTCGATTATCATTTTTAGGTGTGTCAAATCAAAGGTATATGATTGGTATTGGTAGAGAAAAGATGTAACCCAAGGGGACTAGGTCGAGATGGTCGCGGTTTTGAATTATATCAAGTTTTTAACTTGTAAAGTTTCTGTAAACTTCAGTTTTATTAATGTAAATTATAAAGTGTATAATCTTGTATCTTGTGCAATGAATGGTATCGTCGCATCTAGTATTTCCGCCACTGGCGGGGTGTGACAGATTGGTATCAGAGCCAAGGTTATAGAGAATGCATGTCTTTATAAAATAAAAAGCGCAACTATAACCAGAAAGTGAAGTCTATTTTTAATAAAACCTTGAACATGGCGAAAGTTAAATAACCCGAGCAGATCATGGTATTATTCCTAAATTACGCATAGCCTGATCAACTATGCTTACTTCAGAAAGGACTATGAAATGATGAGGTTAGTTTTCCAAAAGTTATGTTAGATGAGGGAAGGGATGTGTGAGTAATGTGACCACTTAAAAATAATAGGATGTAAAATGATGAGAACACTTGTGAGTGTTGAGATTGAGATTATGTTGATTTTAGGATTGCTATGCTGCCTTAGTAGTAGTAGTGTGTGATGCCTAGAGAGTGTAAGTAAAATCATCACAGGTAGCGATGATTGGTTGATTTATGTTGGCCATGCTTGCCCTAGAGTAGTGCGTGTTGCCTTGAGAAATTTTGTGGATAGTCGCAGGTAGAGACGTGATTTGGGAATATGCTTTGGTGGAATATGTGTTTTATGTGTTGGCCAGTTATGCATGTTCGGTATCGAACCTGGTCGGTGATTAATCGTTGTTCGTATTCTTCCTGTCATATTTAATATATATATATATAAGGATATATATATGTATATATACGGTTACGGACGTCAAATTTCAAACGCTATAATGATTTGTATATGTAAACATAATGATGCTGATAATTTGGATAAAAATATTTTATACTTATACTTTTTTATCGTGTTATCACAGGATGTCTACCCCAGTGTTTGTTGACCCGGAGAGTTCCACCCAGGCTGACGGAGCCCAGAGCTCCTGAGTGCCCGTGCCACTTCCTGAGGATCCCTATAATGCCATTAGGCAGGCTTATTTGGATGGGATGGACACTAAGTCTGAGCCTTTCGAGGAACCTATAGATACTAAGACACTTGAGTCACCCCTCGCTATAGCACCACCTATATCGATATCTGAGAGTACCCCACCCGTTTTGATTCCCATTCTCCGCATGACCGCACGTATAGCTATGCGCGTTGCGATGTCATCAGGCCTCTCTGCTAGTATGGCAGAGGTGGCAGCTATGTCTGAGTCCGTGCTCCGTAAGAGGTTTGGGTCCTCTTACGACAGTTCGCTATCTGTGTCGCCACCAGACCTTCCTTCGCGGAAGCGTTATCGAAGTATGTCTGAGTTAATAGAGGATAGTGAGGAGGATGATGATGAGGAAGATGAGGAGATAGAGGAGAGTATGGATTCTGACAGTGTGAGTGGGACGCAGATGGTGAGGGTCCTACTGTAGAGGATGAGGATCCTGCTGCAGAGGACGAAGGACTTACTGCGGGGGTCGAGGGCCCTGGTATACATGATGAGGGCTATGGTTTAGATGATGAGAAACATGGTAGGGATGATGAGAGTTATGGTATAGACGACGAGGGTCATAGTGTAGAGAGTGATGGACTTGGTTTAGAGGAGGAGGATGAGGCTGCACCTGGGGGTCAGCAGCAGGCAGCTCCAGTTGCGGGGACAGCTGTGAGTGCGCCTTTAGGACTTGGGTATAGAGTGTTGAGGCGCCGTGAGTTAGCATTAGAGGAGGGTGATGTATATAGTACATTTGAGGTAGGATAGGGTTCTGGATCGGCACTAGAGTCCGAGAGACCTGAGAGGGTGTCAGCATTCAGACAGCCCACACTTACCACATGGACAGACCCGGAGGACGATATGATTTATATTGATATTCCTGATTACCCACCACAGCACCACCTGTACAGACACCACCTTCTCCCGAGTGGACATCTAGTTCACTTCTCATTTCTCCGTCACATTATGATGTTCCATCACCCATTTCATCGCCTATGATACCTTTGATTGTACCATCTCCTGTAGCTACACTCACTGCAGTTGAGACTGAGTGATTTCTGACTGAGCTGGGAACTCAAGTCAAGATGCAGAGGGGATTATGTTAGCCTCAAAATATTGAGTCGAACATGAAGTTCGTCCATTATGTATGTTAGTCTCGGTCAATCAATTAGTTAATGTTGTAATAGGAAAGTATCAGGAATCGGGCTCCATAGTTAATCTAATATTGTATATGTTTCGGGTTTAATCCCAAGCAAAACCCAAGCCCGTGTCCTAGTTAAATATCCCGAACGTCACTTAATGTGTCGGGGTATATAAGTAACTTTTCCACCTAGGA
Source organism: Tanacetum coccineum (assembly GCA_026074375.1). Lineage (NCBI taxonomy): Eukaryota > Viridiplantae > Streptophyta > Magnoliopsida > Asterales > Asteraceae > Tanacetum > Tanacetum coccineum. The sequence continues at coordinate 23,228 of BQNB010105609.1, forward strand.
AAAGAAAGTGGATTTCATTTATAATATTTTATTTTTCTTTATATTCTCTCTAAACTCTCTCACTAGTTTCTCTCTCTAGAAATCAACTCTTTCTTTTTTTCTTGATCGATTCGTGGTTCGTTATATGAAGTGGAAGTGTTAATCGGGATCCTACAGATTGATTCGCGATCATGCAGTACAATTAGAGGAGTTATCGCCTGATCTGTTTGAGAGGTACGATAGGGACATAGGAGAGTTATTCACTAGGTCGAGGGCAGTTAGGGAGGAGATTTTCTCCCAGAGGTACTGGTTTAGGAGTCTAGAATACGAGCAGGAGAGAGTCACAGTGACATTTGGAGCGA
>BQNB010105610.1:0-19017 GCA_026074375.1 Tanacetum coccineum
CGATGATTTGAAACTTAAACTAGAAAATTTTGAAGAATCATCAAAGAATCTAACTAAACTGATAAATAGTTAAATAAGTGCTAAAGATAAAGCTGGTCTTGGTTATGAGTGTCAACTGAATGAGAGTTAAGTGGTTCATAGTGTGTTTAACAGTAAAGAAAGTGATGTGGATGATAGTCTAGTAAATGATAGATTCAAAACAGGTGAAGGGTTTCATACAGTTCCCCCTCCCTACACTGGGAACTACATGCCTTCAAGACCCGACTTATCCTTTGCTGGGTTAGATGATTCTATCTATAAGGATAAAGTAAGTGAAACTATTACTACTGTAACTAAAACCAGTAAGGATAGTGTAGAAAAGCCTAAAACTGTTAGGCCAAGTGCTCTTATCATTAAAGATTGGGACACTGATAGTGTGTTTAGACCTAAACCTAATCAGACAAAACCAAAGTTTACTAAAATGAATTTTGTCAAATTTAATGAGAATGTGAAATTTGTTAATAAGAAGAACACACATAGGCAAGAAGAGTATCTTAGGAAAAGTCAAAGTCCTAAGGATAATAGAAGAAACCGGAATGGAATGATGACTCAGAAACTAGGAAATGGTTTTGAGTTTATAAAGAAAGCTTGTTTTGTATGTGGGAGTTTAACTATTTAATCAAAGCCTGTGATTTTCATGACAAGAAAATGGTAGAAAAACCAGTGTTGAATAATAAGGGAAGGATTACTGGTCAAAGGGAAATTAGACTAGTATGGAACAATGCTCAGAGGGTGAACCACCAAAATAAATTTACTCACCCACATCCTAAAAGGAATTTTGTTCCAACAGCAGTTGTAACAAAGTCGGGACAAGTACTAGTTAATGCTGCTAAGCAAAGCTCTCCAAGAGCAGCACCATCAATTAGTACTGCCAGGCCTGTTAATACTGCTGCCCCTAAATCAAAAGTGAATGATGCATTACCCAAAACATATTCCTATTTTAAAGCACATTCACCAGTAAAAAATGGATATTACCAAAATCATCAGCTAAAACCAATAAATCTTAATGAAAAAGTTAAAACTGCTAGAGTTAACAATGTAACTACTGCTGGGTCAAAAGCAGTATAGTAATGCTACTGTAGGAAATGGGGAAAATGCTGTTAAGTCCTCAACATGCTAGATTTGGAGACCAACAAGAAATGTTATTGACCATACCTCCAAAGACAGTGGATCATACATGCTTAAAAGATTGACTATGATGATCTACAAGGCAAGACTCAAGTCCATAAGGCTTGGTCTCCAAGATAAACAAATACTCTTATTTTGAGTGCAGGGTAATCCACAATATACTTTATAGGATCAAGGGATTTTTGACAGTGGATGCTCCAGGCATATGACAGGAAACAAGTCCTTCCTTACAGATTATCAAGAGGTTGATGGTGGATTTGTTGCATTTGCAGGAAGTCCTAAACGAGGTAAAATTACTGGAAAAGGTAAAATTAGGACTGGGAAATTAGACTTTGAAGATGTATACTTTGTAAAGGAACTTAAGTTTAATATTTTCTCCGTCTCACAAATGGTTGACCAAGAAAAGACAGATGTTTCTTTTCACTGAGACTGAATGTTGTGTTTTCTATCACCTGACTTTAAGCTACTTGATGAAAGTCAAGTCTTGCTTAAAGTTCCCAGACAGAACAACATGTACAATTTTGATCTAAAGAATGTTGTTCCTTCAGGAGGTTTGACTTGTTTATTTGCAAAGGCTACAATAGATGAGTCTAATTTATGGCATAGGAGGCTTGGTCATATAAACTTAAACTATGAACAAACTTGTAAGGGGAAACCTTGTTAGAGGTTTGCCTTCAAAAGCTCTTTGAAACTGACCATACATGTGTTGCTTGTCAGAGGGAAAGCACCATAAAGCTTCTTGAAAACCAGCTTGTGAGCTCTATCAGCCATCCCTTATAAATGTTGCATATGGACTTATTTTGGCCAACATCTGTAAGAAGTGTCAATCACAAGACAATATAGCCTGTTGTCCACCTATACTATAGTAATGTTTAGTTGGGTTCTCTTTTTGGCCACTAAAGATGAGACTAGTGGGATCTATTAAAAAAACCTTTTTAATACTGGCATAGAAAACAAAAATCAAAGGTTAAAACATCAGATGTGAACAATGAAACTGAGTTTAGAGAATAATGACATGAATCAGTTTGTGATGATGAAAGTTGATTAAGATGGGTTTAGTGTTGCCAGAACTCTACAACAAAATATAGTTGCTGAAAGAAAGAATAGGACACTAATAGAGGAAGCTAGAACTATGCTAGCATATTCATTATTACCTACTATAATTTGGGCTAAAGCAGTTAGTACTTCTTGTTTATGATCTGATAGGTTCTAGTGACCAGCCTCACAAAATACACCTTATGAACTATTACATGGTAAACCACCTAGTATAAGTTTTATGAGACCTTTTAGTGTCCTGTGACTATTCTTAATACCTTAGATCCCCTAGGCAAATTTGATGAGAAGGCTGATGAGGGGTTCTTTATTGGATACTCTATAAATAGCAAGGCTTTAGGGTATTTAACACCAGAACTAGGAAAGTAAAGGAGAATCTGCATATAAACTTTCTTGAAAACAAACCTAATGTTGCAGGATTAAACCATAATTGAGCTCTTTGATATTGATTTACTAACAAACTCTATGAATTATAAGCCAGTTTACTACAGGGAATCAAACTAATAAGAATGCAGGTATCAAGGATAATGTTGATGCAGTACCTACTCAACAATATATTCTGCTACCATTACTTTATGATAGTCCACAGAGCTCAAAGGATGCAGTTGCTGATGATGCTGGTAAAAAGACTAATGAAGAACCAACACATGAGGGTGAAAGAAATGGTCAAGAGAAAGAAGGAGGAGCTTCAAATAAAGAAAATGTCCAGAATAAGCAAGATTTTAGAGCTAAATTGGATAATTTGCTTGTTCAATAGAAGGAAGGTTATGCTAATAGCACTAACAAAGATAGTACTGTTAGTCATCTGTTAGTAACAGCTGGGAATATTTTTTACTAATACTAATGATCTTCCTACTGATCCTCTCATACCTGATTTGGAGGATACTGGTATCTTTAGTGGTGCATATGATGATGAAGATGTGGGTGCATAGGCTGACCTTAACAACTTGGAAATCACCATGAATCTCAGTCTTATTCCTACAACTAGAATTCACAAGGATCATCCTAAATGCCCATAATCATTAGATACATAAATATTCACTATAAAACCAAGGAGGATGACCAAGATTACAAAAGAATAATGCAATTGGTCGAATTACATCAAAAGCAAGGAGAACAAATCCAAAAGATTTTCAAAGCTGCTTATTTGCTTGTTTTCCTCATAAATAGACCCAAGAAGTGATTCAAGCTATGTCAGATCCAAGCTGGGATAGAAGCAATGCAAGAGAGCTTCCTGCAATTTAAAAATCAAAAAGTTTTGACTCTAGTAGATCTTCCTAAAGGTAAGAGGCTATTGGATCTAATTGGGCTGTATAGAAAACAAGAAGATGAGAGAGAAATATGTTAGTGTAGAAATAAGGCAAACTGGTTGCACAAGTTTACACCCATAGAAGACTGCATTGAATATGAGTTAGGTTTTTGCTACCTGATGCTTAGATGAAGCAAACAGTTATTTTTGTCCTATGCATCATTTATGGATTTATTGTGTACTAGATAGATGCCAAGAGTGCCTTTTTATATGGTACTATTGAAAAGGAAGTGTATGTGTGCCAACCTTCTTGTTTTGAAGATCCACAGTTCCCTTGTAAAGTTTATAAGGTAGAAAAAGCTTTATATGGTTTACATCAAGCTCATTTAAGACGCGTAGGAGCCTGGTATGAAACCTTATCTACCTACTTTTTGGAAAATAGATTTAGAAGAGGCACTATAGATAAGACTCTATTCATCAAGAAGGACAAATGTGATATCCTATTAGTGCAGGCGTATGTTGATGACATCATCTTTGGATCTATAAAGAATTCTTTATGTGTTGAGTTTGAGCAGATGATGCACAAGAAGTTTCAGATGAGTTCTATGGGGGAGCTCACTTTCTTCATAGGGTTCAAATCATGCAGAAAGATTGATGGGAATTGCTTCATCGCAAGACAAGTATGTTGCTGATAAATTGAAAGAAGTTTAATTTGATCCACTGTAAAGACAACAAGCACTCCAATTGAGACACCCCCCCCCCAACCCCCCCACCCCCGCCCCCATCCCCCCCCTCCCCCCCACAAAGCATTACTCAAGGATGAAGAAGCTGAGGATGTAGATGTACACTTATACAGATCAATGATTGGATCATTTATGTATTTGACAGCTTCTAGACCTGACATAATATTTGCTATTTGTGCTTGTACAAGGTTTCAAGTTACTCCTAAAGTCTCACACCTTAATGTTGTGAAGAGGATCTTTAGATACTTGAAAGGTCAACCTAAATTGGGCCTTTGGTATCCTAGGGATTCACCATTTAACTTGGAAGCTTTTTCTGATAGTGATTATGCTGGAGCTAGCCTTGACAGGAAATCCACATAGTGAGGTTTGTTAATATCTGGCAAAAGGTTGATTTCATGGCAATGTAAAAAGCAAACAATAGTTGCCAACTCAACTACTGAAGCAGAGTATGTTGCTGCTGCTAATTGCTGTGGACAGGTGTTATGGATCCAAAATCAAATGCTTGATTATGGTTCAACTTCATGAACACCAAGATTTCACATGTTAAATGAAAAGTATCATTTGTAATGTGAAGAATCTATATTTCATTCTAAAACCAAGCACATTTAAAAAGGCACATGTGTCTCATCATTAGATTCCTATGAGAAGAAGTTAATTCAAGTGATCAAGATTCACACAGAACCACAATGTTGGCAGATCTTCTCACAAAGGCTTTTTGATGTTAGCAGGTTTAACTTTTTGATTGCTAGCATTGGATTACTTAATCTCTGAAGTATTGTTTGAGGGGAGGTTAATTAAGATTGGATGAAAGAGAATGTATCATTAAGCAGAAGTAGGTGAAGGGTCAAGAAATTCGACTGAACCCCAACACACATCCATAACTGTATCACTATCTAATCTTGAACCAATCACTGTTCTATCATAATCTTAACCCAAAAAGACTCAAAAACCTAGGAAATCCAAAAGGACAACTGAGATATCTCAGTCTAGTGGACCTATTCACCTTGATGCAGATGAGACTGTCTATAAGGAGTGGGAAGACATAATGGAAAGGGCTGCCACTACTGCTTCTAGCTTAGAAGCAAAGCAGGACAGTGGTAACATAAATAGGACCCAATCCATGGCAACACTTAATGAGTCTTTTCCTCAGGGAACTGATTCAGGTAGTGGTCCCAGGTGCCAAGATACCATATTGAGAGGTGTAGAAGCTCAAATTAGGTTTGAGGCTGCATCTAAACAGTCTAATAATCCACCTCTCTCAAGAGTTAACATACTTGGAAGTGAGGAGGACAGCATGAAACTAAAGGAATTGATGGAACTTTATACAAAATTGTCTGAAAGGATTCTTGATAATAAAAAAACAGAAAGAGTGAATTAGTAAGAAAAAGAAATGAGAGATATTGTAAGCTAAAAAACAAAAAGAGAGTTGTGTGATATAAAAACAGATAGAGTGAATTGGTGAGGAAAAGAAATGAGAGATATAGTGACATTAAAAATAGAAAGAGAGCTTGTGAGAATCAAAATTAATGATGGAAATGCTTTTTGGAAAGAAATTAAGGTTAATACTGGTATTTTAAAGTTAATGCTACTCAGCTTAAACTTAATGCTGCTAAACTTAAGTTAATGTTGTTAGGCTTAATTTACTGTTGCCCGTATTAGTTTATGCTGCTAGGCATTCACTTACTGCTGTTAGGCATAAGTTAGTGCTGCCAGGCATAACTCCCTACAGCTGGGTTAGTTAATATTGTTAGGCTTAACTTAATGCTTCTAGTTCAAGTTAATGCTGTTGAGGGTGAGTTCATAAATACTTCGATTAAGGGTTTCAATCACTTATTCGTTTGATTTTACACCTTGTTATCCTCTCTAATCATAAACCCTAACTCAATTTCATCTTTAATCACCAAAACCCATCACAACATCGACCTCAAAGTTTGCTGAAACTCACAATTTGGTTGCGTTTTTGGAGAAACCCGAAAGTAATGGGTTTGAGGAAATTATTGATTTTCTAAATGCAAGTTTTGTCCAATATGCGTTAACGGTCAATCCAACCATTTATACTACCTGTATTGAATAGTTCTGGACATCTGCTAAGGTCAAAACAGTTAATGGGGAACGACAGATACAAGCCCTAGTAGACAAGAAGAAGGTAATCATCTCTGAGACAAGTATAAGGAGTGATCTTAAGTTGGATGATGCTGAAGGAACATATTGTCTACCCACTGCTACCATTTTTGCAGAATTGGAAAGAATGGGGTATGAAAATCTTACTCAAAAGCTTACAATTCTATAAAGCTATTTTCTCATCCCAATGGAAATTTCTCATCCATACCATACTGCAATGCCTTAGTGCTAAGACTACATCCTGGAATGAATTTAGTAGCACTATGACATCTGCTATCATATGTCTTGCCACAAACCAAAAATTCAACCTTTCCAAGTACATTTTGACAATATGGTAAAAGAACTTGGATGGTGGGGTAAATTTCTTCAAGTACTCCCAAGATTTGTGCAAGTCTTCCTGGACAAACAAGTAGAGGGAATGTCCAAGCACAAAGGGGTTTATGTTACACCTTCCCACACCAAGAAGGTGTTTGCTAACATGAAGAGACCATGCAAGGGTTTTTCTGGAAGGGTTACACCACTATTCTCCACAATGATGGTTTCAAGCACAGAAGACATGGGTGCAGAATACAACCGACTCCTACTGATTCCCATTCCATACCTATTATCACTCAACCATCATCCTCAAAACCTTAAAAGAAAAAATCAAGAAGGAAACAAAGGAATGACAGTGCTCCTACAGAGCCTACTACTAAAAAGACTACTCCTGAGGAACATGTCTCTACCCCTTCCTATGATCCACCTCCAAGTGGTGAGGATAGAATGCAACTTGCTGAATTGATGAATTTTTGTACCAACCTACAAGAGAAGGTCCTTGATTTGTAGGAAGCCAAGTCTGCTCATGCAAATGAGATTGCTAGTTTAAAGTAGAGAGTCAAGCAGTTGGAAATGAGAAGGAAGTCAAGAACTTCAGGGCTAAGAAGGTTAAGAAAGGTTGGTTCTCTAGCAGGGTAGAATCCTCCAATAATGCCAGTTTGGGTGCTCAGGAGGATGCATAATTGAAGATCTTGATGCTGATGCAGAAGTGACTTTGGTGGATGAGACTTAAGAGATGAATGAAGACAACCTGATGTCTGATACATGTGTGTTGGAAGAGCAGGGAATTGAGTTTGAAAAGGTGGTTGAAGAGCCTATAGTTAGTGTTGCTACAACTACAAAGTCAATTCCAGTTAGTGTTGTTGAAGTAGTTACTACTGCCAATGCTAGTGTTGAAATTCTAGATGAATTGACTCTGCACAAACTTTGATTGAGATTCAAAACGCAAACCCAACCTTTACAACTGCTGCTACAAACAGTACATCTGTTAGACCAAGGGCTAAGGGAATTATATTTCATGATCAGGAAGAACAAGTACCTACATCTACAAAAACATTTTCTTCTTCACAATCACAACTTCCATAAGTAAAAGACAAAGGCAAAGGAAAAATAGTGGAGCCTGAAGTGCCATTAAAGAAGAAAGATCAAGTTGCTCTTGATGAAGAAATGGCTAGAAATCTTGAAGCTCAGTTGCAAGCTGAACTTATTAAAGAAGAGAGGCTTGCAAGGCAAAAGGAAGAAGAAGCCAACATAGCTTTGATTGAATCATGGGATAACACACAAGCTATGATGGAGGCAGACTTTGAATTAGCTCAGAGGCTACAAGCAAAAGAACAGGGAGAAATAACCATTGAAGAAATATTAAGATTGTTTGTAGACTTCATGGAACAAAAAAAACACTTTGCAAAGCTTAAAGCTGAAGAAATAAGAAGAAAGCCACCTACCAAAGCTCAAAAGAGAAATCAAATGTCCACCTATTTGAAGAATATGACTGGATACAAACATAGTCAATTGAAGAGCAAAAGCTATGATGAAATCCAGAAGTTGTTTGATAAGGAAATGAAACGAGTAAATACTTTTATGGACATGAATTCAGAAGTAGTGAAAGGCAGTAACTCAAAAACAGAGGAAAGCTTTAAAAGAGCAGGGGATGAACTTGAATCTGATATGTCAAAGAAGTAGAAGATAGATGAGCATGTAGAAGTTGAAAAAGATGATCAATAGGAGGCAGAGATGAAAAGGCATATTGAGATAGTTAAAGATGATGAGGTAGCAATTGATTTATACCTTTTAGTACTAATCCTCCAGTTATTGTTGAATACAAGATTGATAAAGATGGAATGATGGGATACTTTAAGTTGATAAGGGCTGATGGAAGCTCAAAAAGGTATTCATCAATGATAAACATGCTTCAGAGTATTGATAGAGAAGACTTGGAGACCTGGAAGTTGGTTAAAGCTAAACATGAGAATACAAGGCCAGAGGAGGATTATAAAAGAGTGTTATGGGTGATTGTGAAGGTAATGTTTGAAACCTGACAATAAAAGTTCAGTATGGAGAAATCTACAAGGGTTACAAAGTGAACTGTTTGTAAGCTGTTTGATACCTGGAGTGCACTTGTAAGGTTTAGAAATCTACAATATCTTTATGTTTGGTTGAGAAAAGATATCCCCTTCACCAATAACAAACTCAAACATACTGAACGAGAATCTTCAAGCTGATCGTTGGAAAGAGATTTGTTATCAACTGACTCCAGCTCATGACAAAAAAAGTGGCCCCCCAGGAATAGGGTCAATAAAGTGTTTTGATGGCATCCTCCTGGGATGGAAAGACTTTTAATGAACTTAAAGATTCAGAAGATGAACATCAAGTTTAGGGGAGGATTGTTGGGTTTAAAAGACTTCAAGATGATTCTTAGAATTACTACTGCTCAGGTATACATTAGTGCTGTCAAGCATAACTTTGTACTATTGGTAATACTAATGAAAATTATGCTAAGCAGTTAGTACTAGTAGTATAAAGTTACTACTGCTAGTTACTACTATTAGTATAATTTAGTACTGTTAGTATAAAGTTACTGCTGCTAGTAGAAGTTAAGACTGCTCAGAGATGAAGACTGAAAATATACTAAGTAGTTACTACTGCTAGTACAAAAGTTAGTACTACTAGTGTATGTTAGTACTGCTAGAGTAAACTTCTAAGTAGTTAATGCTGCTTGTGCTCAGTTACAACTGCTGAGAATTAACAACTGCTGAAAGGATTAATGTTGTCTAAGATGAGATCAAAAGACATATCAAAGAAGAGATAAAGGTTGATTAAAGAACAAGAATACTTATGAAGATAAGTATCAATTATTTGTAAAGAAGATATGTATAAACTTATTTGTTTAAGAGATTATGTTTACTTATAGAAAAGATCATAATCACTTGACGCGTCTCAATTATTTAACTGATTGGGTTTGTAAGCCATTAGGTTTCCTTTAGTGGATAAAAGGAACCCGACGGCATAGATCTAAAATCAGTTTCCATATTAGTAGTCATAGTTATTGCATAGCAATCATATTTTTAGTATCATAGCTATTGGTAACTCAAAATAGTATTAAATATATTGAAATTTAGTAAGATCTTGTTTTTACTGTATTCATTGTTTTCTTCCTTAGTAATGCAAACTAGACTCCACATATTTTGGTGAAATCTCAATCATAGTTTCTACTAATTTGTCTAGGATCTATCCAATATAACTAAGCTATATAAGCTTAAGTAAGATCAGTCAAGAAGGGATCAACAAGGGTGTTGATGTGATGAACTCCAGTCTTGATTGTTAAACTAGTGGACTATACGTACGGTTCTTAGTTTGGCCGCTTCTTGACATTGGCCAGTTCATCAACTGGATGTCAAGAATGCATTTTTACATGTGGACCTATCAAAGACGGTTTACATGCATCAACCTCTTGGATTTCAGGATTCTTCACATCCTAATTATGTGTGCTTGCTCTAGCGCTCTCTTTATGGGCTTAAGCAGGCACCTCGTGCTTGGTTTCAGTGGTTTGCGTCTTATATTACCAGGGTGGGATTTCATCACAGTTGGTGTGACTCATCTTTATTTATTTATCACAATGGGATGGATACTACTTATTTATTATTAAATGTGGACGATATTGTGCTTACAACCTCTTTTTCAGACTTGTTACATCGGATTATTAGCTCTTTACATTTGGAGTTTGCTATGACTGATTTGGGTTCTCTTAATTATTTCTTGGGCATATCAGTTGCACGGGATTCTTCAGGGATGTTTTTATCTCAGAAGAAGTATGCGGTTGAGATTCTTGAACGGGCTGGTATGGTTAATTGCAATCCCAATCGGACTCCTGTTGATACTGAGTCTAAACTGGGTACTATAGGTGATGTGGTTTCTGATCCGACTATGTATCAGAGCCTTGCAAGTTCTCTGCAGTATCTTACCTTCACTAGACCAGATAATTGTCACATGTTGTATTTTCATAATTTCTAACATTTAAATGAAGTTTATTTAAGCTTTTATGAAATTTTCTTGCATTAGGGGTATTTTGGTAATTTTACACTTGTTGAGATTTTTTTTAGGTTTTACAACTTCTTCTCCTCTAAAAAAAAATTTCGTCCTCGAAAATTGAAATGAACCGGAATGAAAACGAAATGAGAACGAAACGAAAACATACCAAAAAAAACAAAAAAAAAAAAAAAAACAAAAGAAAAAACTAGACAAAGAAATGAGGATAACTAGCTCGCATAGACTCTTCGGTCTCCTAGGTAGCCTCACGCTCTGGATGATTCCTCCAAAGAATCTTCACAAAAGGAATGACTTTGTTTCTCATGACTCTCTCTTGACGATCCAGAATGGATTCAGGTTCCTCGGACAAAGACATATCAGGCTGAATCTGATCAAAAGGATAAAGAGCGACATGCAATTGATGATACAGGTATCCCCTCAAAAGAGATACAAGAAATACATCGTGAAACTATCGATCACTGCGGAGTGCAGCGCGAGACGATACGAAACCTCACCAATACGTCCAAAATCTCAAACGTACCAATATCGAGGACTGAGCTGCCCTTTATCCAAAACTTTTTAACTCCACTGAATGGCGAAACATTCAGAAATTACGCGATCACCAACTGAAACTCTAAGTTCAACGTCGATGCTTAATCAGCATAACTCTTCTGTCGCGATCTAGCCACCTCAATTTCTCCTTAGCAACAGCCATTTCTCAATAGTAATCTTGATGAGCTCCGACCTTAATCAACCGCTCACCTACTTCATCCCACGCAAATAAGTGCTCGACATTTTCTATACCATACAAAATCTCTAAATTGTTGTAGCCTTGAAGCTAGCATGCCAACTATTAATGTAGGCAAACTCCACCAAAGCACAAATAATCAACCCAACACCCGTCATTCCAAAGCACAAGCCTCAACATATCTTCCAAAGTCTGAATGGACCTCCCTGACTGACCATCGTTGAGTAAGAAAATGCTGTCTCTGAACTAAGACGCAGTTCCCTAAGCTTTCTGTAATCCTTTCCAAAACGAGACGAGAAACTTCGATCTCTGTCGACACAATACATTCGGTGTACCATGCATCTAACGATTTCCTGTCGAAAACTCCGCCAACTTACTACACATAGTTCATTCGAATGGTTAAGAAATGACAGACCTTGGTTTAGCCGATCAAACAACCACCCAAATCGCATCATGTCTTTTTCAGAGTAGTAGGTCCAACCAGTAACGAAATCCAATGGAAATCTCATCCATTTCCACATAGGGAATCTCCAACGGCTGTAACAAACACTAGCCCTCTGATGTTCAATTTTGACCTGCTGACAAGTCATACATTTGGATACAAACGTAGCCACATCTTGCTTCATGCCATTCCACCAAAAGTACTGTTTTAAATCTTTGTACATTTTGGTTGAACCTGGATAAATAGTAAATGGAGAACTATGAGCTTCCATCATAACCTTCTCGCGAAGTGTCTGATCATAAGGAACACATAGCCTATCTTTAAACCACACAACACCGTCATCATCAACACTGAACTCAGTATGTTTACCGTCTTCAACATTCTGCACAATAGCCCACAACTCACCGTCATCCCTTTGAGCTTCTTTGATCTGTAGCATGAGGTTAGACTCTATCCTCATACTCCCCAATAGCCCACCAGAAACCTCGTACACCAAAGCATCAACATCCAAGACGCTCTAAAAAATTCCATAAGGATAGAATCAAAACAACTATCATCCCAGTATTTATCGACTAATCGTCGCAACCCATTAGCCATTTCCCGTCTGAGTACTGGATGTTAGTGTCATAATCTTTCAGAAGTTCCAACCATCTCTCTGTCTACATTTAAGTTCTCGCTGATTAAAATATATTTGAGACTCTTATGATCTGTAAATATATCACAAGCTTCACCATACAAATAGTGTCTCCCCCAGATCTCAATGCAAAAAACCACCGCAGCTAACTCTTGATCATGATTTTGGATAATTTCTTCATAAAGGCTTCAGCTGTCTTTAAGCGAGGCGAACACCTTCCCATGTTTGCATCAAAACACAACCCAAACCCTTTTCTTCGATGCATCACTGTATGTTTGAAACCACCGAACCCTGATTGAAGAGTCAAATATCGGAGCAGACACCAGTATCCGTGTCATTCCTCAAAAACTCTCCTGACGCACAACCGTCCACACAAAAATTCTCACCCTTTTCTCATCAGCTGTAAGAGTAAAGCTAATCTGGAGAAACCCTCAACAAAACTTTGGTAATGCCAACAAGCCCAGAAAACTTCTCACCTCCGTCACGTAGTAGGTCACGGCCATTTGTGATAGCTTCAACCATTGATTGATTACCATAATGATGCCTCTGCAGAACAAGAGTGACCAAGGAAAGCGACTTGCTGTAACCAGAACTCGCACTTCGAAAACTTCGCATACAACTTCTTCTGTCTAAGAATCTCCAACACAATCCGTAGATGTCGCTCATGCTCTTCTTCAGACTTGGAGTAAACGAGGATGTCGTCGATGAAAACAATAACGAACTTATCAAGGTACTCGTGGAAAATACGGTTCATCAAATCCATAAACACGGCAGGAGCATTAGTCAGACCGAAGGGCATAACCAAGAACTCGTAGTGGCCATAACGCGTACGAAAAGCAGTCTTAGAAATATCTTGCTCTCTCATACGAAGCTGGTGATAACCAGATCGCAGATCAATCTTAGAAAAATATTTGGCCCCTTGCAGTTGGTCAAACAAATCGTCGATTCGCGGAAGAGGATAGCGGTTACGAATCGTAATACGGTTGAGTTCGCGGTAATCAATACACAAGCGCATGCTCCCATCCTTCTTCTTAACAAATAAGACCGGTGCACCCCAAGGCGAAACACTGGGTCTAATAAAGCCATTCTCCAACATCTCTTGTAACTGCTCCTTTAACTCCTTCAATTCAACAGGTGCCATACGATACGGAGCCTTTGAGATAGGTTCAGCACCGGGAATTAACTCAATGCCAAATTCAATCTCTCTAGCCGGAGGAAGTCCAGGAAGTTCATCGGGAAAAACATCAGCGAATTCACGAACAACAGAAAGATTTTCAATATTAGGACTCTCCAAAGATGTGTCCATAACAGAAGCCAGAAAACCTTGGCACCCATGAGAAATCCAAGTACAGCCTTCATAGCAGAGATAGCTTTAACGGACTTAAGCGGTGAGGAACTCATGAAAACAAATCAGTTGGCGACGTTACCCAAGATTATTGTCCTAAGCATAGCATTCAATGGTATCCTGATGAGAAGCCAACCAATCCATGCCAAGAATCACATCAAAGTCGAACATATGGATAGGAAGTAAATTCGCAGGACGAATACGATCATCAAAACGTATAGGGCAGTAATCATGGCCTCGAAGTTAGGAACATCGTCATCCGAGTTTCTACGGGTAGTCACCATCTGAACGATCGAGAAAACGATTAGCAAACGAAAACAAGATAGGTTACGGAAGAGAGTTGCGCAAGAATGAACTTGATGTCCAACCCAATCTCTTACAGGTCATAGCCTAAGCTCTAAGGTCATAAGACCTCGTCATGATTAACCTGGCAGCTCTGATACCATAAATTGTAACGCCCCGACCCAAAAGGGTAGAAGTATTACAAATATGGTGTGACATCAAAGGCATACATAATCATAACACAAGCATAAACAGCGGAAGTCTCAAATAAATAACCAAAGGAAAATAAGTCAACATGACTTAAGGTACATAAGTTCTCAAAGGATAAACATATCCAAACGAAATAACCGAAATAACGAATGTCTTGAAAAGCAACAATTCATATCTCAAAACTAAGATCTCTAGGGTAAGTCCACACTCAGCACTCATAACCCGAAAGCAACCCCAGCTCCTAGCTTAGATACCTGCCGCAGGAAAAGAAAGTGCGGCTGAGCTTACAAAAGCAAGTGAACAGATATATATAATCGAACGCAAAAGATAACGGAAATCAAAGATACGATACTAAGTAGCAAAGATATCATCATTAACATGATCAAAGGAATACAAATATAAGGTAAGACAAATCAGAAGTCAATTCATAGTGTAAGGAAAGATGAATCAGAAAATTGAATCAAGTCTAATTACCAAGCCCAAATAAATCATATCATAGTAACCATGGAGTCGCGAGCTCCAAAATTTGTGAAAGACGTGGAATGCACCCAAACATCAGTCACCAAATATACATATATCATAATGTCATAATCCATCGAATACAAAACAAATCTAGGATGCATCCATACGCCCCTTAAACAAATAATAGTCTTCATAATGCGCATATAATATCAAATGGGGGACGGTATGAGAAATCACTCACTCACACATGAGTCATGCCAAAGGTGCATCAATGACACGGCCATGTTACCTTCATGGCTAGGAAACAAATATTGCCCCCCTTCGCTTGAGTTTCTCTAAAAAACCTGGAAGGTTTTTTTAATTTTTTATAATTTATCAAAGCAAAGTCATAACAAAGTTTATTTTCAAGGGATCATAGCAAGGTACAATAGTCAAAGGTTCAGATAGTCCATAAGGTAGCATAGCAGGGTTCAAATAGAACATAATGACATATCATATAAGAGAACCAAGATGAAAGGCCTCAGAGCAAATGTAGCAAATCACATAAGTAATCAAAGATAGAGAGGAATATGTCATGAGAAACCTTAACGATAAGGTCAGAATAAGTAGAATCCTTACTCCGAAGTTAAAAAAAAAGCCAATAATCAAAGGAAACACCACAGGAATATCAAAATCACTCCCTCTTGACCGAACCTAAAGAAATGATGAATTCGAATTACAAACCATTCATTTAAGTTATACTTTCCATTTTTAGTAAGTTTCCAAAATTAGTAATATTCATCATTTGAGATTCTATTAAGTATTTTGAATAGCTTAGGGACTTAACATGTCAACCTTACAAGTTTAGGGTTAAATATGACAACTTTCCATATTTTAGGGTTACATAATACAAAATCAACAATTTTCAATGTAAAAGTTAAATATCAAAGTTTCACATTTTATTCCGAGAAGATTATACCTCCATTTCCTGTTTTGACAAGTCTAACCCTTAATTTTACATAATTTACATTTTAGTCCTTTTGGTTTATTAATTTAATTAAAACAATATCTTTAATTATCCATAATTACAAAACAAGCCCTTATAGATTCAATTATGACAAAATCATACTTTATACATTAAATACTAACCAAACCTTCCACTTTTCAGAATTTACAATTTCAGTCCCTCTATTTTAATTAATTAATCTCTAATTACTTATTATATGTAATTAACCATTTTAATCCGAAATAATATCAATATGACATTTTATACCCCCCAAGTTATTTTATACATAATATAAAAATTATAATAACATGTATAAAACAGACCCCATAGTTTCAGAAATTACAAAACAAGTCCTTATACTTTTAAAATCACAATCGGCTAACAATAAATCACTAAAACACCTAATAAATTTTCCCCAAACATTTCAAATTTTTATACAATCATTAGCATATAAGAGAACTTGAAAAAATTATCAAAACCCTAACCCTAATTTTATTTCTTTCCTTTTTCCTTTTATTCGAAATCGGCAAACAAAGATAAATCCCCAATAATTATTCGAATCCTTCCTAAATTTTTCCAACAATTTATCTGAGTCATATATGATATAAATACCCTTAGAAAAATATAAAATCAATTGTACAAATAATGTTTATGCCGATTTCATAATTAACTAAAAATTAGGGTTTCGAACATGTATTTAATTTATAAAATCAATATAACATGCATGAATATTTTTATTATGCATAGAACGAATTAATATGATAAAAAATGAGATACAAAAATACCTTTGATGATTCTTGATGATGTTATGAATTTATGCTATTCGGTTGTGTTATTCGAACCAAAATAATTTCCCCATGCACCAAGCACTCTACAATCTTTCCAATATTTTTCCACGATCCTTGATCTCCAAAACACCTTAGAAAATTCGTGCTTGCACCGTGAAAACTTTGGTGCCTCCTCCTTTTGTATTTCTTAGGTTCGATGGTTAGGTTGTTAGGTTTGAACAATAAGTATGTAATAAAAGAAATATAATTATGTAGTTTGACCGATTTTAATGTGCCTTTCTAAATGGCTAAATCTGATTTTTAACTTGCCATATTTAATTATGTAACTACCATATTTAATTTACTTTAATTTGTAATAAATCATAATTAAATACACTAATGTTCGGCATAACTTATATATACATAATTAATAATTATTTTTTCTTATAATAATTAAGGTATTTTAAGATTACATAAATTTTCATAATGGTCTTATAACATGTTGAATTTTTAAAATTCTAACATTAAATGAAGTAATTTAAGCTTTTATGGAATTTTCTTGCATTAGAGGTATTTTGGTAATTTTACACTTGTTGAGATTTTTTTTAGGTTTTACAATAATTGTATCAAATGATAATGAAAGGCACATATAGTTTCAACCATTTACGCAGAGGACACCGCCATGTTAGCGCCGACTCAGCTTTCTCTCTCCTAGACCACACAGTGACCAAACACCCGTAGTGGTGACCGCACAGGCGACCGAACAATTTAAAAAAACATTACATTAATAATTAAACATTACAAACTAAAATACGAAAATAAAAATACACGGAAGAAAAGACGGAAAAAAAAATTACGGAAGATAAAAAATTACAGTAAATTAGTTTGCATTTGTTCGATGCCAAATGTGTTCCACTAGATCGGCTTTAAGATTAAGATGAGTTTCTTCGTCGTGTATTTCTCTGATAACTCGTAGCCTATCTTGTGCCGATCTTACGGGATCATCTTCACGATGTTGTTCCTCCGGATAAAAGTCGAGAGAGATTGCCTTTCCTTTTTCTTTGCGAATCATATTATGTAATATGATGCAAGTGTACATCAAATGCGTAATCCTTTTAAGACTCCTAGACCGTGCAGGAGTTCTTACGATAACCCATTTTTTCTTTAGCACGCCAAACGCTCGTTCCACATCTTTTCTTGCTGCTTCATGCGCTTGCTTATATCTTATTCGCTTCACATCATTTGACCCTGGCTGCGAAATAGACTTCATAAGCACAACCCATTCTGGATATATCCCGTCAGTAAGATAATATCCCCATTTATAAGTCACGTCGTTAGCCACGAATGGAACCTCTGGTGCTTTTCCTACTTTAAGATCATTTAAAACATGGGATTGACGTAAAACGTTAACGTCATTGTTCGAACCTGCAACACCAAAGAAGGCGTGCCAAATCCATAAATCTTGTGAGGCAACCGCTTCTAACAAAATGAATGGCTCTGACCCGGAATCACCCCTACTGAATTGAGCACGATATGCTTGTGGACATTGAGCCCACGACCATTTTGTACAGTCTATGCTGCCTATCATACCAGGAAACCCATGTTTGTTCTCGTGAAAAGCGTAGAGTTTTTCGACGTCAGTTTGCGTAGGCCTTCGCAAATACTCCTCGCCATATAACTCTATAACCCCGTTACAGAAATGCATCAAACAATCACGAGAAGTTTTTTCACCGATTTGTAAATATTCGTCTAGAGAATCTGGAACAGCAGCGTATGCTAGTTGGCGAATCGCGGAGGTACACTTCACTAAAGCAGAGATGCCAGCTTTTCCAACAGCATCACACCCTTATTGAAAATAAGGGCAGTTAGCAGACAAATCTCGAACAATGCGGGTGAACATCGATCGGTTTATTCGAAATCGTTTACGAAATAAATAGGCCTTGTAAAATGGTTTTTTAGCAATGTAAGCTAGCACTAGACGGTCATGAGCACCGTAACGATCTCTAGGCATATAGCTTCGTTGGTATTTTTGGATTATAGGAGTAGATGCTTGAATAACCAAAGCAGCGTCTATTAAAAAACCGAAGAGTAAACTATTCACTTCCATTTCATCATCCAAATCATAGAAAAATAAACATTCGGAATTAATTTGAGACATATTGTTTGTAGTGTGTGTTTTTGATAAAAAGTGTATATGTGTGTGAAAATATGAAAGAAGATGTTGGGTTTTATAGAAAATAAATGGATAATTTTTTTATAGGAAACGGCTTCATTTACTCGGTCTTCTACACGAATCAAACAATTACAAAGGTTGGGGGGACTAGTCTAGTTCGGTCGAGGTAATGGGACGACCGACCGAAGGTCGACCTTACCATTACATTCAGTTACACAAGGTTTACTTTATTTTCTGAAAAATATGATTGTGAGCTTATTGATATGAATGGTGCATATTTTGATAGAATAAGTCG
>BQNB010105611.1:0-23567 GCA_026074375.1 Tanacetum coccineum
AGATAATTTTCTGGCTAGGGTTAAAGCTGTTTGTTTAAATAGGCTCACCAAGCTGAAATGGGCCTAAAAATACAGATGGGCCGTGAGGTAGAACAAAAACCAGTCAAACACAAATTCCAAAAAACTAAAAAATGTCAATAAATCATGGTAAACAATCTTTTTGGGCCTCGAAAAATCCTTAACCAGCTAAAGCTTGGTTACAGCGTGATCCGTCTCGTTTTTCTCGTTTTTCTCATGGTAAACAAGCGTGATCCGTCTCGTTTTTGGGCCTCGAAAAATCCTTAACCACACTTAGCATGTACTACGATTACGATGCACATGTTGAGGGGGAGCTTTTAGTGATGATGAAAAACTCTCAAAGTGTAAATCTTTTGATATTTATATCAAACACTTTGATTGAACTTTTCAATGATTTTGGAAGGATTGTGATGAAATACCCAAAAGACCAACCATGTACTTAAATTTTATGAAGTTATAAGGCGGTTAGGCATAGGTATTCAAATCCCATGATCCAGCCAGAACCAGAGGGATCTACCCAGGGATATCCACTAGATAGTGTAGAAGTTCTTAGGTATGATACAAAAGGAGAAAAAGTAAGATTCAGGAATAATGCCGATTGAGATGGAGCTAACACTAGAATAAACCCAACAAGGTGTTAGTTATGAAGTCTCGGTAAGCATTAAAAGGGTTGAAGAATGAAAAAGAAATGTAAGGATAAAAGGTGTAAGGAAAGAAGCCCTCTATACACTTAGGCAGAAACTATGTCAATACATAATATGTCAGAAACACTAAGTTGTTTTCTAACATTGAAGACAGACATGAACCTAGTGACGCTATGCACAACCCTCCCTAGCCACTCTCAAGGTCTCTCAACAGACTCTTATTTCATTTCTCACGGAGATTACACACATTTCTATCAACTTTCTCACTCTGAGTTAGTTGATATTGAAAAGGTGGCAGTCTGCTCTAGCCTCTGATCACTAAAACTAAAGTGCACTATTGAGTCTAGAGCCAAAAGAGATTATCCATAAATATCATTAGGACACTTGTCAAATTATGCTTGCTAAGTCACACAATGTGAATAACAAGATATATATTAAGAGTCCTACGCATTATCTTTGTGATATTGCCAGAACATCCGAGTGATATAATTCACAGTGGAGATGGAAATCCTGCTTGAGCCAACATCAAACAAGCTCATGGTAGATGACTTGTGCCATTCTATATGAATCAAACTTGTGACAAATGGAAAGAAACGATGGTGCGATTCTATAAGAATCAATCTTGTTCCAGGTTATGAATTGACGATTAATGATGAATTTTTGAAATGATTAACACTCTCGATGTGTTACAAAACCACTTTATCAAGTGACACGTCGATTGATTTTCAAATCAATTTTTCTATTCAATCGGTGAGACTTCGTCTTGCTGGTTCACTCATACCGTGTTGTATGCTTTGAGACACTCCGGTAATAAGAACGGCTAGTGCAGCTACAAAACCTTATCAAGGAGATTCCTCAGAATTCTACCTGATTACAGGCAGTATTTATACTAATCAACAGGGAACCGTGGTTATTACAACCATATTCTACGAAGTGACAAAGACATTCTCGTCCATAACTGTTGATTATCACTAACCTAACCTTGCAGAAACTGCCGATGATTGGTGCAGCTGATTCCCGATGAGTCATGATTCATGGCCACATGCTCATACCCGACTGACAAACATGAAGACATCATGAAAGCTCAAATACATGTTTCAAGACTTCCACTACTCTGATACCGTACGTCTTTCTTGAAGTGACGAAGTATTAAAGTCAAAGAATTTCAAAGAAGTTTTTGTCACTCTAATACTGAACGTCTTTCTCGAAGTAACGAAGTGTTATAGTTAAAGAACCTCAAGAAAGATGCAGTTTTAAAGCTTTTAAAGATAACATATCAAGAAAGGTATGAGCATGTCGGTCCAAAAGTCACAAGTTCACAAGATGGCAAAGTTTACAAGATGGCGAATCGAGATTATGCTTGGTTGATGATCTCAAGTTGTTCAGGATCACATTTTCACATTCAAGTCAAGATAAAGGAACAATCTCAAGCCTAAAGTCAATGATCACTACATCAAATCACAAGTTAATGATTGAAGTTAAAGACTACGAGCTTAAGACTAAAGACAATTCATAGTATGCTAGGTTTAAGTTTTTCTAAAATAGAGGAACCTCCCTTAGGGGGAGATTGTTAGGAACACGAAAATGTCGGTCACTTCCATATATAATTGTAGTTAGCTCGTTAAGTTAACTTTTGGAAACTTACTAGGCTAGTTAGCTAAAAGCCCATGGATTAACCCATGAAGGCCCAAGCCCACGATCCATTGTAAGTATATAAACACCTCTCCATGCCTTGGAGAGGTGGTTGGTTGTTCATTTTTCACACATAATATATTTTCTATCTTATGTTTACTTTCTCTCTCTAAGTGTTCATCCAACCCTTTCTCTCACTAAAACAATCTCTTTCCTTCTCATCTAGTAGGTTATTAGATTAGTCTACACGTGATCAAGCCTTCCCAACCTATTCCTCGAGTGAATGATAACAACCCCCCGAGTCTTGCCTATACTACTACTACCAGGATTAGGTGCTCTGCCTAAGGAGTTGTAAAACTTCTTGTTGAAGTCTAACGACGACCGCATCAATTTATAAATCCCTAACTACCAAGACTATTCCTATGCACTAAAGAGCGGTGTACCCTATTGTGTAGTAGTGTAGTGATTGGTTAGTAAGCGTGTCGACCCTAAGAGCAGTTTGTACTCTCTAGAAGTCTAATTGAAATGACATTCTAACTAAGGAAGCGGTAAATAATGTGTAGAGTTTGACTTATGTTTTAGTGATCCTAACTTGTCTAAAGGGGACTAGTATAGTGGTAAACAACTAGAAGGAAGAACGCATTCTCTTAGCTAATAATCCTAAGTTCAATTATTATGATCTTAAGTGCAATGTCTTATCACAATCTTAAAGGAGACTCTAAATTCGTTAGGCTCAAAATCTAATCCTCCCCTAACCTTTGATCCCTAAGTGGAATGAACTTAAAAAGAGAATTGACCTTTTCTCATGTTCACAATCATTAAGAATTCCAACTAATATGTGAGATATGCTACTAGTGCCAACCAAAGACTTCAATGTGGTTCACGCCTAATACTATGGCTAGACATGCCATAATAAAAGTTTATACCCTATTGGTGTAAGGATATGTGGTCAACACCTTATGCCAAGAAATTGTTACCTACTGGCATGGCTTGCACTCCTAACCAGGTTCTCATACTAAGGGGTGCCTAATGGGTATATGCCATACAACTATTGAGGAATGGTCATCCTATAGTCCATCGTGCACGCTAAGATTCGGATGTTCACTTACCCCCTAATATACACTCAACGTTAATTTAAAACCTAGTAAGAGATACGGGGATCTACAAGCATACTAGACAAAATATCCAATAAAATTGCTACTAAGACTACAAGATCATAAAATAACCAACGAACAAATAATAAATAAATTAAATGCCAAAGAACAAATAATTAAGCATAATAAATAACAAAACATCAAAAAATTAATCATTAAGAAATAATGAAATTAAATCAATCATAAAAAGTTGAAGTATGTATAGAAATCATGCTAAATTAGTGCTCCCGATCCTCTAGTCGAATACCATGGCAAACTCTAAAAGGTTTTCCCTATACCTAAACGAACTACGTGCCCCTTTTTCTCCTTTTCTGTGTTCGACCCCCACAAGACGAAAAACAAGAATGAATGAATCCAATTTCATTCGTTTAATATATATACTTATAAGATAAGTTTTGGAATTTAGCGAGTTTAGTCCCTCATCGTAGTTAACGTAATAAATGAAGTCCTTAGAACTAAGTAAAAAGTGGTCACTTTTAGTCCCTAAAGTTATAACCCTATAGCATCCTAGGGAACTAACTACGGCGTAGTCATAACGATCAACTACGCTGTAGCCGTGACATCAGCATAATACTTCCATAACATGTTGAAAGCTACAGCGTAGCCTCAACGGGTCAACTATGTTGTAGTTCTTCTTAAGCTTGCGTATATTTTCCAAATAATGACTAGCTGCGACGAAGCCATAAGGGTCCAGCTACGCCGTAGTTGCCTTATAAATGAGGTTTTCTTGTATTTTTTCATTTTTAGCATCTTTTCTAGTTATGTCATAGTCGCCTTATAAATGGGGTTTTCTTGTATTTTGTCATTTTCCGCATCTTTTCCGTTCCAATGCCTCAATTATTTCAAACTTGTAATATGAATGAATTAAGTACCAGATTCATATAAATATAATATAAAACAAGCAATAAAGACGGGAATTTAATATAGAAAAGTATTAAACATTTGATGTTATCAGTAAGTACGAATTGTATGAATACTAAGGTATGAAGGTTGAGTGAAGAGTATTTTTTTATTTTTATAATTTAAGAAAGCAAGTAAAATCTCAGGTTTTGAATGAGAGGTTTTTAAACTAAATTACATCTAATCTAAATCTAATCTAATTATGCAAGAAAAGTAAAATTGGTAGATACTCTTATAGGTAAACAAATGCGCTTACTTAATCATGCATTACTCCATAGTTGATTCCTCTAATCCGTTGCCCATCACCCTCGTTAGTGTAATGTGTAAGTATTCCCCTAATTCTACAGCGAGTTGGTCAAGTTCGCTTTCTATGTGATAACCTAGTCAGGCGTTACCTGCCAGACACGCTCCTTCCTAATAGTAAATCACGTGAAATAAATACTTAAATATATATCTTCCTAAACGTGAGGGTTTCACCTAGATCTAATCGCGTTTCACTAGACATTTATACTAATGTAATATCTCATAGCTAGTTTTATAATGTCTAATGGGCACACCACTAACAAGAAGCAACAAATTAGAGTTTACAAACTAAGTTTCATGCAATCATAAGCAAACATATATTAAATTTAGCCTAACATGTTAACAAGAAGAAAAGAAAACAATTAATCATCAAACACATAGACATATTTGAATGATTAAAGATTGAATCACTTAAATTCAATTCAACATGTGAGTATATGTGAGTAAAGGGGTTGTATATGTAGGAATTGGGTCGTGATGCATCGCTGCA
Organism: Tanacetum coccineum; assembly: GCA_026074375.1. NCBI lineage: Eukaryota > Viridiplantae > Streptophyta > Magnoliopsida > Asterales > Asteraceae > Tanacetum > Tanacetum coccineum. Next base: position 5,142 of record BQNB010105611.1, read on the forward strand.
TCGTTTTTTTTTTTTTTTTTTTTTTTTTTTTTTTTTTTTCTTTTTGTGTGGGGGACGCCGTCATTCCGTCGAATCTTCGTAGGGTTTCACGTGTAGTCGGCAACTCCTGAGGTCTTAGGTATTCTTGTGATTGCCGTCTCCCTTGCTTTATGGGACGATCTGTATTGGTAGTTCTAGTCGAGCCATCTCTTCCACTGATCATCGACAAAATACATCTAAAAAATCCACTTTCTAGCCACATTTGGCGACGCTGTCAAGATGGTAATCGCAAGCTTGAAAAGTTGTATTTTTGCCTTGTTTCTTCTCAAATCGAGCACAAGTCACGTGCATTCTGTCCAAGTGCTTCTCAAATTCTAATTACACAAAAAGAAAAGAATTAGTGCAATAATAGAGCATATTTGCATGATCTTAGGGGTTAAATGTCCTCGAAAAAGTATATAAAATGACACCTCATCAAATACCCCGATACTTGTGATTTGCTTATCCTCAAGCAAATGACCTTTTCAACCTAATAAATAGCAAAGACGGGGGCATTTAACTTACCAAGTAAAGATAATTTATGGCACAACCGGATCATCCTTGTAATTAAAAGCACGACAATTATATACTAGCACCTCACATGAGTGTTTGGATTCTCTCTTTCTTTCAGGTGTATAATGAATTATAGCAATATTGGAAATAGGAAAATTAACAAACACTACCTGGAATAACATATATATTATTATAAGCTTGATAAAGGATCAAACCTCCACCACTTTGGCTTAAGCACTTACAAAATACTATTAAATAGGTCTTTACAAGGGTTGTAACGTTAGGTGTAGGTTATGGAAAACACGGTAAGGGATAATGGGGGATCTTTTTTACTGGTGGCAAGCCAATTATTCACAAGATCACATGTAAAAAGGTGTTGCTAAGCCAAGACTAGACAAAACACTAACAATAATACAAAACTCTACATCAAACTCCTTCTTTTGTTTTCTCGACTATTTCTTGACTTAAACATAAGCAGGATGATTGTCCGTATATTCTATCAATTTTTTTACTTTGTTTTTTTTCTATTTTTTTCTTTCTTTTTCTCTTTTATATATACTTTTGCATTGCCATCATGAATTTGCTGAAAATAAATAAATATACATCACTTGGGATTTATATTGACATCCCAACACTTGAGTTTTCTAACAATTCATTAATAAACTAACTAATGACTCAAATTAGAAGGATCAACAAACTTGGAGTACATTAAGCATGTATGGAGGTAATAAATTAACTTACTTTCCTATTTCTCTATATAATAACAACTACCATGATTCCCGCTCATCCTAAACAAATGAGTTGACTTAGCAACCCCTGTAATCAAGCAAACAATTAACTAGGGTTAAACAATTATGTTCACAATAATATACTAAAAGTGAGTACATACAAGGGGGATAAGGCAATTTAGGTATAACAATTTAGTGGGGTGTAAACAATGCTCTTCATTAATAACCCAGAATCCATCAAAAAATTACGAGAACCAAAAAAAGATAGGCTCAAAGGGGTGTACTAGGGATATCTTGCACTAAAAATGAGTTCATAACAAGGGTGTGAGGGTAGTTATATGACCAATGAGATCATCATAACTATAACTGTAGGATATCAAATCACACAATCTAACAAGTATGAAATAAGACAAATCTAGAGAGAGAAAGAGGTGGTTGGAACACTTAGAGAGAGAAAGAAAGAAGAGAATGTATGAATATCAAATGAACCAACTCCCTTTCTAAGGCATGAAGAGGGTATTTATATAAAGTATAGGGCCGGTCAACCAATGGATAGTCTATGTGTTGACCCGGTTAGCTTACTTAATAAACAACGATTAACTACGAGTTAAGAACTACTATTTTGGAAGTGACCGAGTCTTTTCTCAATTCATAACAATCTCCCCTAAGGTAGGTCACTCTAATTTACAATAAACTTAAGCTTAGCATTCTATGAATGTCTTTAGTCTTGCTCGTAGTCTTGAATCTTTTATCTTTATCTTGTGACTTTATGTAGTGAATATTGATCTCGAGCTTGTTCTAACAAGCTTGATAAACTGTGATCTTAAACTTCATGAGATCATAAATCTTGCATCATCACTTGAACATCTTTGTGATTCCTTGCCTTCTTGTGATCTTGTGACTTTTAGACCAACATGCTCATACTTTCCTTCATCTTGAAATCTATTGAACAATCTCCCTTGGAATGATTCATCTTGAACACTTTATGACTTCAAGGAAGATGTTGAGTATCCGAGTAACGAAAAACGTGAGTAACATGTACTTGAGCTTTCATCATGTCTTTATATTCATCAAACTTGTATAAGCATGTGACTGTGAATTCAACTCAGGTGGAACGGGGTACCTCCACCTTTGTATCAATCTGCATTTATAAGGGTTAGCAATAAAGGTTGTAGACGAATATGGCTTTTTCATTTGCCCATGTTTGGTTGGATTAACCTTCGGTTCCATAAGCACTGACATGTGATCAGGTAGATTCAATTTAGAAGAATCTCCTTGACAGTATTTCCAACTTAAAGTATTGAATCCTCTAACATTTATGCATTAGATTCATCGTACTTGATTGAGTCGTCAATTTGTGTTCATCTTTCCTATGCCCAGATGCCCTTTTGAGGCTACCCATGGACATAAGATTGAAAATTGATTTGAAAATCATTTGACGTGTTAATGAATAAAGAGTTTTATAACACACTAAAAGTTTTATCTTTATAAATACATTCATAAAATCATATACTGAACTGATATTGATATTTAGTTGTCACAAGTTTGATCCGTATAGGATTACATAAGTCACCTACCATAGTGCTTGTTTGATGTTGGCACTGGAAGGATTTCCATCGTCACTATGAATATTGTGAGGTATCACTCTGATGTTCTGACAAGATCACAAGGATAATGCGTAAGACTCTTTTTATATCACTTGTGTTCACAGTGTATAAACAACAAGTGTAATCTGTAAATTGTGTCCTAATGAGATTTATCACTGATCTCTTTTAGCTCTAGACTTAATAAGTGCGTTTAGGCTGGAGCTGACTGCCACCTTTTCAATATCAACTAACTTGGAGTGAGAAAGTCAATAGATAACGTGTTTGTCTCCATGAGAATTGAAATAAAAGTCTTTTAAGAGACCTTGAGTGGCTAGGGAGGGTTGTGCGTTGTATCACTGGGTTCATGATGACTATCTTTAATACCAGAAAACATCTAAGTGTTTCTGATAGCATATGTATTGACTCGGTTTCTACCTAAGTGTATGGAGGGCTTCTTTCTTCAGACCCTTTATCTTTACAATTCTTTTTCATTCTTTAACCCCTTCAATGCTTACCAAGACTTCATTACTAACACTTTGTTGGGATTGTTCTAGTGCTAGCTCTGTCTTAGTCGGCATTATTCCCATTCTCACTTTACTCCTTTTTATATTATACCTAAGGACTTCTAATCTAACTATTGGAATGTCTCTAGGTAGATCCCTCTGGTTCTGGCTGCATCATGGAGCAAATACCTATCCTTAAACGCGAAGCACATGGTCGATCTTTGGGTATTTCCATTAGCCATTAAAACCATTTGAAAATCAATCAAGGTATTTGTGATATACATCAAAACATTTGTACATTGATGGTTTCATCTTTCAGAAATGCTCCCCCTTCATATGTGCATTGATATTCAAAAACATTTTGCACATGAAAGGGAGGAGACTGCACTTAAGTCTTTTAAGATCACATTTATTAATTGCATATTTTAATCACATTTTCTCCCCTTATCAAAAATGTCAAACTGTTTGATATTTTGGATATTAATTGATTACTCGAAGAGAAAAATGTTACTGATTATCATGCTTATTAGGAACATTTTAATGTTCCCTCTTAATTAATGAGGGTATGATACGGTGTTGAGTACATAATTTGAAAGATTTTGAATTTATTGAAAAATTCATAAAAATTATACTCAATACATATATACTTATTATTCGACACTACATATTCACAAGATATAATATAAGACTGGACCTGACATTGGTTAACACCTAGTATGACAAAGTCATACTGTCCGCGGTAGTAGTCGGTAGTCTGTCTCAATATTCCTTCCACCAACTAATCTTTCCAAGCTCTACATGATCCGTCTCTCCAGCTGCAGGTTGTCAATTTTTTTACCATAGTTTGTGTCCGAGTCTGATCCTTGTCTGTCTATTTTCTCTTTGGCATGTATTTGTTATACCCCAACATAAATTTTTGCAGTCTTTCATGGAGAGTCTTATGAATAGACTTGAGCATTCCGTCAGAAACTTATACAGCACATCAGCTCACATCAGTCTCTTTTGTTTCTCTTTTTTAGATACACAACCCCCTTTGGATCATATGTTGTGGTGTGTGGCTCTTTGAATGAGAATCCATCAAATGTGGTTTGTGGCTTGGTGATGTTGAGCTTTTTCTGATAACTCTCTACTCCAAGTTGTACATCTTCGACCCTTTTCTTAATGACGAGACTTCGAGTAAACATGCATAGTGAAATTACCAAATCAATGGTAAATCAATAATTTCATTGCCAGGGAGGTTGAAGAGTTTGTTCGGAACATGAAGTAGAAGCATATCTTCAATATCATTCAGGTGTAGTCTTGGAAAATAACCTTCTTTGAACGTATATTCTTTCTGATCAACTCTTCTTACCATTATCTCTTCCAAATAACCATATCCAAATTTTTTTATCAACCTTTACCCTGATCAATCTTAGAATCTTCATCGTGGAGTAGACTTCATGTCATGATGTCTTATTGATTTATGATATGTAGAATAACTGACGTTTGGGTCCTTAGTGAGAAATCCCTAATGCAGCATCCTTGTCATAAGCCACTTTGACTGGACTCTATAGCCTTGGAATCATATCTTTAATGCCTTCTAATTCATACCTTGCAGCCTTTGTCTTGGTAATCGATGTAGTGTATTTCCTTTCCTTGTTTCATGTCTTTAAATATTTAAAATCATTGTTGAAAAAGAAATTGACAGGAATGGTAAGGTGACCTGGAGGTCCTTGAAAAGGTAGAGGCTTGCTCAAGTCATATGAGCATCTGTCACCTTCAGGATTTGTCCAATCCATCTGATCAGAGAAGGCCAAGTAACGCTGCTCCAAGTGGTATTCCAATTCAATGATACTTTTGCAGGTTCCTTTGAGAAGTTTGAACACTGGGCCTTCTAAGTCGGCTTTAGTAATTTTGTCTTTCTTGAGACGATGCTTAACAAAGTTTGAGAAATCAATGGTAGAACCTATTAGATCATCACATTCGGCTGAGTCCTTTGCAGCTTTCTCGATCATTCAACCAAGTCTGTTCAGGTCCATCATCAATATTTGGGTCTTTGTTCCATTCTGGATCAGGGGTTTTTGGTCTGGGAGGTTGCTTGAACCATGAGGAATTATCTTTCATTGGATCAACATAATCTTGTGGTTGATGAGCATCATTAACCACATCATCTAGAATATGTTCCACCACATCTATTGCTACCTCGTGAACAGGTTCTTTAACTGATTCTTCTGCAGTCATAGATTTATCCATTTTGGATGTTTTGGGTGGGGTTTTACCTTTGGAAGAGTCCTTAGATGTAGATGATTTCTTTGATGGCTCAGCATCTTTTCTTCTCCGCTTCTTCTTCTCATTCTTAGAGTCTGGGGGAGGGTCTTGAGCATTATCATCATGATGTCTTTTCTTCTGAGTAGATGGTTTAACAACACCTCTATCCATGTCATCTTCATCCACAAGTAGTAATTGCACAAGAGCATCATACGAGGCTTTATGTGCTGGATTCTTGTCGTATGACATGGATTCCCTCATCATCTTGAACAAAATGTCCTTCTGGTCGTATTCATCAATTGCTGCTTGATCAAGTGGTGTTATTGAGCTCTTTGGAAATTTTTGTTTGGTGGCATGCTGAAGCTTGATCTTACAAATCTTTGATACATCTTTCTGTAAGTCATGCTGCTTGAGATTAATACGATCCTTTTGGAGCACATCATGAACTGTGCTTTCCATTCTTGATTTGACAAAGTCTGAGACTACTTTTGGTAGCTAGTTCTTGACTTCATTATTAATGACTTCAAAATGATCAACTTTGGACAATGCTTCAACTTTCCTTTCAAGTTTAGAAAGTCTTAGCAACACTGTTAGGGATGGATCAGTTGCGGTTACTGTGGTAGCTTGGATTTCAGTTGTTGGTGAAGTTGTTGATGGTGTTGGTGTTGTCATTGTAGGAATCACTGATACAAGTACATTAAGTAACGAAGTTTGCTAAACATGAGGTATTTCTTGTTAAACTGGATTATCTAACAACGAATTAACCTTTGTATATGTTGTTTCTTTAACAATGCCTACCAGAGAAACATTAGAGGAAACATTAAGGATCTGATTAGCCTAGTTAGATGACATAGAAATAATGTAGCTTGATGGTAGTAATTCAGGCTTCTCCTTCCGAGTCACATAAATTAGAGCTCCTGATTGATCATCTTTAGTAGCTTGGTCATCTCCAGCTTGCTCATCATCAACTTTCTCCTCTTCTATTTTCTCAGCATCATCCTTTTCTGTATCAGCCATCTCTTCATCAGCTTTCTCTAAATCAGGCATCTCTTCATCAGCCTTTTCTTTATCAGCTACTTCATCATCATGCTTCTCATCATCATCATGCACTTCTTCATATTCATTCACCTTTTCATCATCATATATCTCTTCATCATCATTGGTCTCTTTATCAGCCTTGTTACTTTCAGCTATTTCTCTTTCAAACTCTGTTCTTTCATCATTACTAGTGAGTATCGCTACTTCTCCTTCTGAACCCTAGTCATCATCATCAGCTTGAGTTGTAAAACTACCCTTTAGCTCATCGAGAACCTTTGGTGTAATACCAACTCCTTCACTTAAGCTTATGGACTATTGTTGGATTCTGTAGGCTCATCTGCTGGCTTTAGATGCTCCCTTCAGGTCAGAAGATAACTGTGCAGCTTTGAATAACATTTGAATACCTTTAAGCTTATGAGGTTTATGATGCTCAACTACCGCTTTCTCAGCATCAGTGTTTACATTTATGTCAATAACGAGGCTAGCATGAGTTTCATGCACATGTCGTTCTACTTCAGCTATCTCTACTTCAGTCAGACTCATAGACTCACACAACTTGAGAGCTTCATCAGGATCATGAATAATGTTATCATCAGTAATGATTAAGCCTTTCTTGCTTGGAGTAACAGTAGTTGATTCGTTGACGGTATATATATAAAATACTAGGCAAATCCAAACTCTTCACCCTTGACCAAGGCAAAAAGTCAAGACTTACTTAGAGATAAAATATATAAGAATCAATGATAAAAAGATTCCGGAAGAGATATTCCCGGGTCGTATGTCCCAACGAGGCTGCAATTGAAAATTATCCTGGTTTGATGAGAAATTGAATGATGGAGAATATATGATGGAAACACTGATATAATTACAACTAAAATTAATTAAATAAAATCTAATTTAATCTACGGGAAACAAATATAGGAGATAGGGATCTTAAAAACTACGGGAAGCAAAGTTAGTTATAGGGAAGTCTTAAAATTAAATTTATACTAAAATACGGGGAACAGAATCAGGTATCGGGAACCCTAAATACTAAAAATTAAGAAAATAAATGCTAAATTAAATTAAAAATCAAAATTAAATTCTAATTAACTTAACTTGAAAAATAAAGAAAACTAGAACTAAAACGGAGGTCGTTTGAATGTAAAACGAAAAGAAACGGTAAAATGCACCCGGTAAAACGGGTCTAAGACTGAAATTTAAGAAAAATTAAGCCTATAATAAATTTTATATTTTTCCTAGACACTAAATGACAAAAGAAAATTTTATAAAAAAGAAAAATATTTTTTTATTAATTTTTGGATTTTTTATGAATTTTTAAAGATTAAAAACTAATTAAAACTAAGAAAATAGAAAAAGACAAAAAATAAAAGTTATAAAAATTCTGAAAAAATAAAATAAAATAAAGAAAAAGTTAACAATTCTAAAAATATAAAAATGCCCAAATTTTACTGTTTTTATAAAAAGTAATTAAACTAATTAAATTTAAACCTAATTTAATTAATTAAATTAAATAAACTAACTGTGGTTAACTATAAGGACTAACAGTGAAAAGGACACAAGGACTAACAGGGTAACAGGCTAACTAACCACAGGGACTAACAATGTTAACTAGAAAAGACAAAATTACACAAATGGTCCCTGAAGTGGACCCCGATTACAATTCAAGTCCTAACAGCTTATTATGCAAAAGCTATAAAAGAAAACTTGTTAAGGGGCTTAAGGGGAACAATTTTCATAAAAGGCACATAAGCTGTAGTGAACTAAATAAGCTAGAAATGTGAGCTTTTTGGGCTGACAGAACTTAATAAGCTTTTTTTTTTTTTTATTTTTTTTTTTTTTTTTAATGAGCTTTTTTTGCTTTTTTCTTTGAGGCTAAGGCTCTAAATAGCTAAAAAATGATCATACTACTAATCTAGACTTAATCTACCTAGAACAATAAGGCCCTTTTTTTTTTATTTTATATCTAACAAAATAAGCCCTTAAATAAGCTAATAATAACTTAAGCTATGTTAACAGCTTATAAAAGAAAACAGAAAAAGGTAACTTTAAGCTTAAATTAAACTAACCTAGAAAGAGAGATAAGCTATAAGGTTTTGGGGACTTAAAGAACAACTAATAAGCTATGGATAATTGAGTTGTCGGGATGCATATGCAATAACTTTTTCTCTTTGCATTAACACTGCTCCCATACCTTGATGAGATGCATCATAGTAAACAACAAAATTGTCATTTCCTTCAGGTAATGTTAAGATTGGAGCTTCACATAGCTTTTGTTTAAGTAGTTGAAAAGCTGATTCTTGGTCTTCACCCCAGATATACTTCTTGTTTTTCTGGGTTAATTCAGTCAAAGATTTTGCAATCTTCGAAAAATCTTTGATAAATCTCTAGTAATAGCCAGCAAGTCCTAAGAATTGACGAACTTCCGTGGGTGTAGTGGGAGATGTCTAATTCTTAACTGCTTCAATCTTGGCAGGGTCAACATGAAGTCCTTGACTATCAATTAGGTGTCCAAGAAATTGCACGATACGAATCCAGAAATCACATTTGGAGAACTTGGCATACAACTTCTCTTTTTTGAGTAATTCTAAGATTATTCTCAGATGATTTGCGTGCTCTTCTTCGTTACGGGAGTAGATGAGAATATCATCAATGAACACTATCACAAATTTATCCAAGTATGGTTTACACACACGATTCATGAGATCCATAAATACAGCAGGTGCGTTAGTTAAACTAAATGGCATCACTTGAAATTCATAGTGTCCATATCTTGTTTTGAGAGCAATCTTAGGAATATCTTCATCCCTCACTCTCAGTTGATAATAACCTGATCTTAGGTTAATTTTTGAGTAGACACTTGAACCTTGAAGTTGGTCGAATAAGTCATCGATTCTGGGTAATGGGTAACAATTCTTTACAGGAAGTTTATTCAACTCCCGGTAATCGATACACATTTTGAAAGATCCGTCTTTTTTTTAACAAATAAGATAGGAGCTCCCTAAGGTAAAGTACTTGGTCGAATAAAACCTCGGTCTACTAACTCTTGAAGTTGATTTGATAGTTCCTACTTGGTCGAATAAGACAGGAGCTAATCTATAGGGTGCTCGTTCTACAGGCGTTGCTCCTGGAATTAAATCGATTTGGAATTCTTCTTTGCGAACGGGAGGGAGGCCAGGTAGATCTTCAGGAAAACTTTTGGGAATTCTCTAACTACGGGAATATCTTCTAATCTCTTCTCGTCTGAATTCTTCTTTTCTGTTACTTGGATCATGAAAACTTAACAACCTCGGGATATGTATCATTCAGTTTTTATACAAGATATGAGATTCCTCGAATGATCAAAGTTTCACCGTCGATTGGGATGTGGACGACTTTCTCGTCACAGATGATTCTATCATGATACTTGGATAATCAATCCATACCAATGACAACGTCGAAACTACCGAGTTTAATTGGCATGAGATCAATTTTGAAAGGTTGATTTAACAAAGTTAGGGTGCAACCCTGAATAACAATGTTTGTGCTTACTAGGTTGTCGTCAGCCATTTTGATATCGTAAAAGGTATCTATTGTAATAGGCGGGATATTTATCATAGAGGCAAGATATGCAGATATGAAGCTTTTATCTGCTCCGGAATCAAATAATACTCTAGCTAAATGTTGGTTTAGGAGAAACATACCCGTAACTACGTTCAGGTATTGATGAGCTTTCCTATCCCTTAGCATGTAGGCTCTTCCCTGAGCATTGATGTTGGTCTTTCGGCACTGATTTGTATAATGCCCTTTTTCTCCATAGGCATGACAAATAATTGTCACTAGTAGTTGATTACTTCTAGTGGTTGGCCTTTTGTTTCGGCAGTTCTTGGTCAAATGGCCCACCTTGTTGCAAGTATTACACTTAACAGTACAAGGTCCGGTGTGATGGAGATCACATTTTCTACATAATGTGAGGTTTCCATACCTTTTATTTTCTTAGCAGAGTGGGGCAACATAGCTTTGAAGACTTGCCTTCGGTTCTGTTGTGGTTGGTGATTATTGTAGTGGTTGTTGGAGTTGGTGTTACGGTAGTTGTTGTTGTTGCGGTAATTGTTGTTGTTGAAAGTTCTTCTGTCGTCAAACTTTCGTTTATGATCACTTGATACTTGCACCGGAGTGTGCTTTGTTACTTGATCCATTAGCCTTTGGGCTATGTTAATGGCTTCCTCTAAAGTTTGAGGCTTCGAGGCGGTAACATTCCCTTCAATACTTCTAGGTAACCCTCCGATGAAGGCTTCCAGGAGTTTCTCGGTGTTTGGTACCATGTTCGGGCATAGAACTGCTAATTCTTGGAATCTTCTAACGTAAGGTTTGAGATCATTTCCCTTTACAGTCAGATTGTAAAGTTCATCTTCCATCTTTCTGACTTCAGTTCGAGGACAATACTTGTTTGTCAAGAACCTCTTTAACTCAGTCCAGGTGATTTGATTGGCTTGATCTACTCCCATAGGTTGGGCGTAAGCATTCCACCAGGACAAGGCATCATTAGTAAGGGTACCGGTAGAAAATGTTACTTTGTTTTCCTCGGCACATTTGCTTTGAGAGAATACTGATTCGGTTCGTTCAAACCAACGAATGAGGCCAATGTCTTTCTCGTAAATTGAAGTAGAATAGGTTTGCAAAGCTTATGTTTTCCTTTGTAGTTTCCCGTTTTTGCTACAGGAGTTCCAGTAGGACCGGTGTTCCTGTTGGTATTACTAGTACCTGCCATTGTTGTAGCTTGTGCTCCCAGAGCCGCAATGACACTGTCATTAATCTACCATTGTTGTAACTAGTTTCTTAATGGCAGCTTGAGTCATGATCGGTGCTTCAGATGTTGACGTCCTTTTGGGAGGCATTCTATCAACATAAGACAATACGTAATAAGAATGATATCACAAGTCTTAAAATGATTAAAGTGCAAAAATAAACATTGTCACAATAGTGATATCGAAATCATAGATAATTCATATCAATTAAGTATCTATGATTTATTTAGAAGTCAGGGTATGATTCATAATGATGATGACGGAGATGATGATGCAAGAGAGATATGAAATAACAAGGTATATAATGGGACTACCATTGTATTATATCATGAACAACTTGCCTTTATACTATACATAGTCAAGATTTGACTATCGTAGAGACTCCCGTTGTCACTATGGCGGATACGCGTACTATGTCAGAATTACTCCAAGCACCCACCGAGGATTACGAAGATGCGATTGTTATTCCCGCTATACTTGCCAAAAATTTTGAGTTGAACGTCGGGTTACTTCAATTAGTAACTTCGAGTCAATTTCATAGTTTTGAGAGGGACGATCCTCATGCTTATATTCGTTGGTTTAACAAGATCACTTCTACGCTTAAATACAAAAATGTTCCACACGATGCTATCAAGTTAATGCTTTTTCCATTTTCTCTCGAGGGGGCCGCCCGGATTTGGCTTGAAAAAGAACCCCCTCGTTCTATCATTACATGGGAAGATCTCGTTTCTAAGTTTGTGAATTATTTCTTTCCTCCTTCGAAGACTACGAATCTCAAGAACAATATCACAAATTTTCAACAAAAGTTTGAGGAAACGTTTAGTGAGGCATGGGACCGATTTAAGGAACTCCTTTGTAAATTCCCACATCACAGTTTTTCAGAATTGCAATAAATCGATACATTTTAAAATGCGTTGACACAATCCAATCAAGATTCTCTAAATTCCGCCGCCGGTGGTAATCTTTTGAACCGTACACCTCGAGATGCTTTGTTGATTATTGAGAATAAGTCAAAAGTACGTACTTCACGAAACAAACCGATTGTTTCAAAAGTGAGTACTACTACTTTTTCTTCATCTCCTTCTCCGGATGTTACCGCTCTTACCGAGATGGTTAAGGAATTAGTGCTTATGAACAAGGCTAATCAACAAGCTTCCGTGAAAGTCGTAGATGAGATTTGTGTGACTTGTGGTGGACCGCATCCATACTATGAGTGTCTTGCTACCGACAGCAACACTTTTAATGCTTATGCAGCCACATGGACCTACAATCAAGGAGGTCCCGGATACCGTCCTCAAGGAGACCCGAATTATCGTGCTAGCAACCAAATGGGACCTCCCGGTTTTCCTCCTCCGAATGTGCAAAACAATCAAAACTACAATATAACACCCCCATTTTTACATATAGCAGCGGAAGCTAATCTGGGGTATTATTTCATAGTACAACAGTCATAATCATAGAAAACGAATCGTAAAGAGACGTTTTTAAAAGATAAGTTATCATTCATTTATTCATCAGAGTTTTTACAAAAAGTGAGGTCCCAAAATCTACATGAAAACATAAAGTTTGAATGATAACAGTTTAGCCATCTTCAAGTCCGTGTCACTCCGTGCCTTAAGTTGCTCAATTACCTGAGATAAGCATGCTAAAAAGTCAACACAAAGGTTGAGTGAAATTCATAGGTTTAAGTAAAGTAGTTTGAATACAAGTTCAATAGTGGGTTACGTTGTTATACACCCATAGTTTGTAATAATTGCATGCATGTACAATTATCATGGAAAACAATATTATTGCCCTAAGCTCATGACACCGAAGCCTTAGGTTAATCAATAACCACAAATAATTGCCCCAACGGGTATCTTTGCCAAAACACCCGTAAAGTTATTCAAATGTGTGCTATTGGTTACCGACAGTATAGGTACACCAACAGGGAGTCCAGTCCCAAATAGATCTATTCACAGCATTCACGCTTACCCCGACGAGTAATTAACGGTTCATGATAGTGGGGACTTAATGGCAAAAGTAGGGACTTAGGCAATAATGTATCAGGATAGCATACAGAAAAATACTTGCATTCATGGTTTATAGCATGTATCCCCCTCGCGGGTTTATGAAATATTTAAAAGATTGAATGCGAGGCTATGAACTCACCTTAATAGTACAGGGAAATTTGATTGATGGCAAAAGTATATGAAATGAAAGTAACGGCTTCGTCACACAACCTGGGTAATATGTCAAGTCTTAGTTTGATTGGATATGTTTTATGTCATAATGAAATATCATTTTGATTGGATTTATTATGGAAGTATCGTATCACTGTTCGGGCCATCATAATTCAAAGGTCATGTAGTAAACGTTTGAGGAGCCAGGACACTTTAAATCGTAAATCCAGCAAACTCGTCAAAACGTATACCCAAATAAAACCCCTTACATGAAGCTCCCTAGTAATGTGATACATTATAGTTTTAAGTTTCTTCAAAAACTAGAATAATTTATATATATTTTTATAATTAATATAAAAATATAATATTATATAAGTTTGCAAAATTGGCAATATATACCCTTGGTCTATAAACTTTTACAAGTTTAGTCCTTTAAATAAAAAGTATATAAAATTTAAACCTTTAACTTTGAAACTTGGAAAAATAGGTCCTTATAGTTATAACTTTAAGAAAATGACATTTTCAGCCCCTTTAGTTATAAATTTCCAAAAGTTACGATATATACCCCTATGCATGAAAACTTTTGCAAAACAAGTCCAAAAAGCCATGCAAGGTTATTTTAAGATTCCAAATGATATTTTCAGGTTATAGCTTATTAGTATAAGCTAAAATAAGATGTTTTAACATAACAAAAGTTTAGAAAAAGGATTTGTTAGCTATAAAATCAAAACGGGTCATTTTTAGGGTTTTTATCAAAAACACATGGGTTTGAGGATTTAAAGCTTCAAACAAGAGTTCATATATGATCTTAAGAGTATTATGAACATATTATACAAAATATAAGCTTATGGAACAAGATCTTAGGCTTACTTGAGCTAAAATGGGTCGAAATAGGGTTTTTGGGTTCGTACGCCTAGTAACGACTTCAAGGCTTTGTTTTTCTTGATTCTCGGCTTCTATTCTGAGCTTAGGGACTTCTTTTGATCTTCTATTGCTGCTATGGAAGGCTAAAATTCCATGTGAGGGTATGAGATGAGATGTGTGGGATGAAATAAAAAGGGTGTATGTTTCAGCTATTTATAAGGCTTGGAAAGCCTTCGTGCCCAAGTTTCCTAGTTTGATTAGTGTCAAGGCTAGAGAGGATGACTAAAGGATGCTAGATGGTGAGTATGGAAGGCTAGAAACTAGACATGAAAGGTGTATAGTGGTGGAAGGGTTACGGCTAAACCACAAGGATGACAAGGAGGTTTTTGTTCACAAGTAGCTTACAAGGAGGTTATGGAGGTGCTTGTAAGCTACTTGGTTGGCTGCTTATGATGTCATAGAGGTTCTAGGGTGCTTGCTTGAGGTGCTTGGTTGCTTAAAATGGGTAAAAATGCAAGAAAAAGGGTGTCGGGTTCATTTCATTTCTGGTTAGGGTTTTAGGGTTTTTATTCGTGGATTAGGGTTAGGATTAATGGTAGATTAAGGTTTAGGATTAGTGTTAGGATTGAGATTAGAGCTTAGGTTAAGGTTTAGGGCTTAGTTTTAGGTCTAGGGTTTAGTTTTTAGTTGAAAGTTAAATTAGGGTTTAGGGTTTAGGGTTTTAAATCATGGATTAGGGTTAAGATTAGGGATAGATTAGGGTTTAGGAGTCATGAATTAAGTACGTGTACCTTATGTTAAAGTGGTGTAAAGTTTAAACATAGTTTAAAAGCTTAAATGACCTAATTAGGTTTTTAGGCATTATTGACTTATACATTGAGCTTAAATGAGTTGTACATTGACTTGGAGAGAAAATATGATTCAAATATTGTGCATTGTACAGTTGTACTTATGTTTGAAGGCTTACACATTTATTTTATATGTATACATTACATATAATTATGGTTTTGATGTAAACGTTAACGTTTAATACTTGTTTTGATATAACGTTTTGAAAAGTACGTTAAATGGATAATGTACTTGGTAAAAATGATATTAGGATATAGACTTGACATATTAGGATGTTTATATGATATAAACGTAGATATAGATGGCATTGATAGAGGTTGTGTGAGCTCGTTTACTTTAGAGATGCAAGTTACGTTGCATAATGAGATAAAGCAAAAAAAAATCCCTGTAAAAGGTGATATATTTATAATAGACGGATATTACATTGCATCTAATTTAATAAATGAAAAATTACATTGATGAAAATTGCGGGTTGTTATAAGACTAGAACCTCAAACAAGTTTCGTAACCTTTTGATGACGTAATAAGTAAACAAAATTTATACGAAGTTTTTCTAAAGACATAAATCACAAAAAAGTACTAAAACATGCGGCAACAGATAACGGCAAATTCTAAACTCAACAACATAAATGGCAATAGGCACATAGGTAAACCCACATGCAAACAGCATTAGTACACGATATTATGAACATGCAAAAAAAAAAAGATCATGACCAAACAACAAACGACTTTAGGATAAGCATACAAAACGCAGTAAACACCGTTCAACACCCATTACCGTATGCCTAGCCAGAAAGAACGTTGAAGGTTGTTTGGTAGCACAGTCGGCGTGGAAACCTCTGGAACAGAAAAGAAGATGATACCAAATGGAAGCGCAATAATCTAATGAAAGAAAAAGAAGAAAAAAAAATAGGTATAACATTGGGCCATAGAAACGGGTCACATAAATAGGCCAAAAGTAGCCTTTCCGGAAAAGGAGTGGGTTTTGTCGTTATACGTAATGCATATTAGAATATCTCTATGGATTTTGTATAACAAGCATGTTTTCGGCTCGCGCGTTGCGGCGGACGTATGTTTTTTAAAAGTATTTCACATGTGTTTTACTTCTGGCTATTTTAGGCCCTGGGTTAAAAGTCGTTAAAAGTTGCGGGTACGTTTTGTAATTTTTTTTTTCTATTTATATTAAACTTCAACATTTTTTATAAAATCGTACGTATGTCAGAAGCATTGCAACATTGGGCTCTTTTTGTTCGCAATTCGAAGATCTTTTCGCATGTATTTTTTGATCTGAATGAATCGGTAGATATGTGTTATAAATATGATAAATAAAGTTTAGTATATAAAAAAGTTGTAAATAGTTAAAAGTTGAGGGTCTTTTTTATAAAGTTTAATTTTTTTTTCCTTTTAATTTTAGACCGGCATATGTGTTTTATATTTTGAATTTATATTTCAAGTATGAGTGGGTTGTTACTTGTGACGTAGGTATTTATTTCTAAAACGATATTAACCGTTGGATGACTTGGGCTTTAATTCAGTGCATCTCATGAGGGGTGATCACCATAATCATTTTCATTTGCAATACGAAATGAATTGGGCTTTTACGCTGTAATTTGGGCCAAATGTTTTTTACATATTAAAACGGTGTCGTATCCGGACAAAATTGAGTATATATATAAATGTCAAGAACATGTAGTGTGTAATGCAAAATTTTTTGTCATGTTGTGCAAAACTAACTAATTTATGTACGGCTCATCAGTAATTTGCGGCCAAACTCAAAAGCATTAACACCGGAGCGAAATGGTTCGGCCCGGTCCGGGTCCAACAAGTTAAATCGGTTAGGGGTGCTCATTGTCTAAAAACCAGATCGGACCGACCAAAACCGGACCGAATCGAAATCGAGTTTGTTCAAAACACCGGACTGAAATGGTACGGTCCAGTTCAGTTTGGTCTTCGGTCCAGTCCGGTCCAACAAAGCATAATTGGCCGTTTTTTCGTAATCGGAATGGACCGAGGATCGAAAATAAGAAAAATGATGGACCGAGGACCGGACCGAAATAGGTTCGGTCCAGTCCGGTCGGTCCGGTTTGGGTCGGTTTCTCGTTCCAGTTCGGGTTGGTTTCTCAGTCCTATCCGGTCCGCGGTCCATTTTGCTCACCCTTAAAACTAATTCAACTTTGACCTTACGTATTTTTGTGTATGTTATATAATACTTGATGCAAAATATATGAATAGATTAAGTTTTAAGTGTATTTTTCACTGCTATAACTTTCGTTAAGTATTATATAAAAAAAATTAAGGTTAAAATTAAAATAATTTGACTTTGAAAAGTCAAAGTTGACACTTATTTTAAAACGAAGGGTTTTGAAGCTACCACAACATTATGGTTACCACTAATTGTATATTAAAGAAACAATAAAACTTTGGAATATATACAAATTGCTAGTAACTATGAGTTGTAAGTGTTTTTTTTCCTCAAAACAATATCAACACTAGAAACCAACAACGAAAATGTAAAACTAATCTGAATCTATTTAAGTCATATTAAACACCATATACTAGTATGTTACCCGCGCAAAACAACGGTTTCAAGGTACTAAAAATAAGAAAAACTAAAAATTAATAAAAATATATCAAAATGGATGTTGAATTAAACATCACAAAATTTTAGAAAATATGGTGAAATTATATAATAAAAAAAAAAGATAAAAAGATATTTCAGATTCTTCCAATTGTCATCACAAAACAAAACGCAAAGACAATCACCGCCAAAGATCACAGATCACCGCCACCCACCGATCCAGCGAGATTCCGATCCACCCACCGATCCACACCGATCCACCCACCGATCCACTGATCCACACCGATCCACACCGATCCACCCACTGATCCACCACCGCACCGATCCACCACCGTACCACAGAAAAACCACCAAGGGTGCGTGTGGTTTTTTTTATCAATAAACTTTATTTTCAAGGAGATCATTGTTATTTCTTATTACGGGCAGTTTCAGAACAAAGGAGGATGATGTGGCTAAGATTTCTACGTTAGTATTTATCACGAATTTCCCAGAGTCGTGTTCAGCGAAGGAATTATTTCAATCATGCAAACAGTACGGCCATGTTGTGGATACC
>BQNB010105612.1:0-23567 GCA_026074375.1 Tanacetum coccineum
AGGGGAGGATTAACAAAAGGTTCTACTAAATTAAAAGGTTCTACAACAGCCGGTTGGGCTTGTTGTTGATGGTTACGGTTGCGGGTTTGAAAATGAGTGCGCATGCACAAAGTAGAAAAAGAAAATTTAAACTAAAATTTTTTTATTTTTTTTTATTTTTACGGCTAACGAGATAGACAACTTAAACCAAATAATCAAATTTACTTCACGGTAGCTCTTAAAAATTTTACTTTTTAAGGTGAGCCGTATTTCGTAAATGACACAAATGGTAAGTTTTTAAATCTTTGATTCGAGTTGGGAACTTACTAATGGATAATACCTCAATTGAAGGTATTATTTGTTGGTGTTCTTTTACCAACTTTGTTTATTTTATTTTTTATTATGAACAATTTTTTATATTTTTGATTTTTTTATATATTTTTTTATTTTTTATATGATAATTATACAAAAAAAAATATATATATTTTTTACTTTTTATATTTTATAATTATTTTTATTTTTGATTTTTTTTAACAATAACAAAACTTTCAAAAATGAAAGGGTCTTCAAATCACGATCAACAAACTTCCAACGAGAGAATCTTAATCACAAATCCCCGGCAGCGGCGCCAAAAATTGATATAGCAATTCTATACACGTAAAATATAAAATATATAATATGATGGAAAATTACCAAACTACCCTTGAGGACAAAGGTAGAAAGGAAAATCTTCACAAATATATATAATATAATACGTATATTAACCGGGAAGTATGATTCCCGGGTCGTAATTCCCCAACGATTTATGCAATTGAAACCACGTTCTTGTTTGGACAATGATTTGAATGAAAACGAAGATTGATTTGATTATCCAATTCTAATAATTAAAATCAACAATTAAATTAAACAATTAAAAACAATTAAACAAGAAAAACAAATAATGAGAATAAAGAAAACGCGACAAATAAGCAACTAAGGCAAGATTAAATCCTAAAAATGCAAATTAAATTTCTAAGCCTAAATTAAGTTTAAATAGACTTAATTGACTAAAAAGTTGTTTAAAGAAAATCTAGAACAAAAATCGGAGTTGAAAATGAGCTTTAAAACACGAAAAAAAGAGAACGGGAACAAATCCCGTTCTTTAAAAATCGAAAATTTTGCAAATTAGACCCTATGAAAGCAAAACTAATTTTCCTATAAACTTTATGATAAAAGAAAATTTTCTAAAAAAGATTTATAGTAATTTGATTATTATTTATTTTTTATGAATTTTTTAAAAGTTTTTAATGAAAATAATGTTTAAAAATACTAATCTATCTATAGAAAAATCTAGAAATAATAACAGAAAATAGCTTATACTAATTAGAACCTAGGAAAAATAAGCTTTAGGTCACAGCTTATCGAATAAGCCACGAAATAAGCTGAAACAGCTTATAGACTTAAAAGGGAAAAACGTGTATAAAAGATAAATGTTGCAAGGTTATAACGAAAAAGACCCAAGGGCGCAGTGGTAGTGAGTGTGGGTGTTAAAACACTTGGTGAAGGTGGTAGAGGTCCCGGGTTCGAGCCTTGCTCACCCGGGGCTTCCCACTTTCCTAAGTGTTTTAATTTTTTTTCATTTTTTTTATTAACTTTTTTAAACTCTTAAAAATAAGCAACTTTTGTGAAACAACTATTTTTATAAACCACAAATAAGCTCAGAAATAAGCTAAATAAGACAGAAAAGCTTAAACTCTACTAAACTAATAAAAAGCTAACTGTTTGCATTTTTAAGGAGAATAAGCAAACCAAATAGAGAAATAAGCTAAACTAGATATTAAGCTATTCTAAATAAGCAACAAAGAACACAAATAAGCAACCTAATAAGCCTGGAATGAGCTTAAGAACTCAATAGTACTAACTTAGAAGTTAGTACTGCCAGTTAAGCACTTAAGATTGCTTAGTTAACAAATAAGCTCAAATGAGTAAACGACAAAACCAAATAAGCTAAATTGGACCTATATTATCCTAATAAGCTAAACTAAACCTAAATAAGCCATAACAATAAGCAGATAAGCTAAAATAAAGGAATAAGCACTTATGTGTAAACTGATAGCCAAACATTCCCTTAAGGCACCTTTGAGCTTAATTTTCAATAAGCTAAAGAATCCTTATGGACTTTTGGCTTATTACCTTAAGAAGTATACCTAAAAGACTACTTAAAACAACTTTTTAAAACCATTTTGAGATTCAAGAGCTTAATGAAAAGTCTTGTTTAAAACAGATTATACTTAGAATGCACTAGGTATGACTTTGGCTTTTGAAAATGAAAATGCAGGATTTTAAAGCTAAAAACAGATAATCAAATAAACTTTTTAAGCAAAATTAAGACTTAAACTATCTAGATTGGCCTATAAACTAGTTGTGCACTTAATTTGGTAAGCTAAAACTACTTTTACCTATGAAAATTAAGCTTGAATTTCACTAAAATCTGTTTTCACTAACTGATGCAGTTGACAACCAAAATGACCAAATCTTTTAAAAACCAAATGTGCAAGCCTAAGATGTGGTTTCCACAACCTTTAAAACACTTATCTAAGTGCCAATTAATCTACTAAATGCTACTAGAGCTTAAAATGGCCTAAGCTCAAAATTATGTTGACAGATTCTGCCTAGCACTTTTAAATCCTAGGGAAACTAAATAAAACCTATTTAAACTTCTCAATTCTACTCTTATAAACCTGAAATTTAGATTCAAAATGAAATTCAAGGACCAATTGGCCACTAGCAGTACTAACTTGTAGTTAGTACTGCTATGCCAAACACCCCCTTAAAAATATTAAGATTCATTTAAGCTTATGAAATAGAGATTTAGTGAGTAAAACTTTAGACCAGATAGTGCACAGCTTAAAACAACCAAATTAAACCTTAATCAATAAGCAAATAAACAAGAAATGAAGAACTTATACCTATGCTTATGCTATTTTCTTTTTTGGTTTTTAATGATTTTTAAGACAAAATATGAAAAACTAGGATCTAAACTATAAAAGCTAAAAACAGATAGTTAAACATGAACAATAAGCATAATAAGATAGATAGAAGCACAATTAAGCAAATAATAAGCTGAAAATAAGAAAATGCAAGATTAGAGCTAAATTACTTGAAATTAAAAGAGAACTTACAAAAGCCTTAGCTAAACAAAGGTAATCAAGGCTCAATGAGCTGTCTACAAGCTCTAGCTTATCACAAGGATAAGCTAGTTAGGTCCTATAAGCTCTTCCATGATTAGCTTATCATCCAAATGTGCAAAATCCATTAAGCAAGGGTTATTTATTGATTTTAAGGATTTAAGTAAATTAGATTACTGAATTAAGCTCAATTTGAGCTTAGAGACTCAAAGAGCTTGTATGAGCTTATTGTGAGCTTATGTAACAGTAGCAACAACAATTGAGAGTAAAAAACTTATGATAGTTTAGTAATATTGTAAAACGTATGATTTTCATTAACTAGGAAACTGATTTTCAATGAGTTGTAAATGAGATTACATTAAAACTTTTAAAAAAAACTGAATTAATACTACATAAGCTAATTTATAAAAATTTCATAAGTAAAGTTCAAAAGCTAAAAAAAAAAAAAATAAAAATAAAATAGATTAAAAAAGATATCATCCCGTGTATGAGTGAGAGATGGCTATTTATAGCCTGCCAAAGATGCTTCTAGGTCTTCTAGCCTTTCTTGGATCTTGTCCCTTTATTCCCTCAATCATTTGATGCTTAATATCTACCGTTGGATTAGATTTTGATCACACTGATTGCCAACGTGGCAATCCGTGTGTCAGAGGCCTTTGTGCTTCTTTTCCATACGTTTTAGTGTAAAATCCTCATTCCCCGTGTGTTTTCTTCAATCCACGCGTGTCATTCCCTTTTGGGAATTGACCAATTAGAGCCTTGGATGATGTATAACTCTGCCAAGGTGTACCTTTTCACTTGAATTACCCTTCCATGCCCTTAATTTGCACTTGCCCCTTGTTTTTGACCTTGAGGTAAAAGGAAGAAGACGGTGAATAGTAACAACTAAAATTCCCGCGCCTTTTCTTTTATAAAGGGTTTTTGACTTTCTTTGACTTTTTACCCAGGTTTATAACTTCGGGCTTATAAGGGTTTTTGGGCCGACTTTTTGGGATTGGGCTTGGACTTTGTGTTTTGTTATAAGGTAGTAACGGGTGTTAACTCTTATAATTATAAGAGTTAACACCGTTAGGGTTTAGGGATTATTTTTGTAATTTCGTTAACTTTGAGGGACTGATTTGGGAATTTTTGATTTTGTCTTTTTGCGGTTGACCATGTTTGACTGAAGGTTGACTTGAGTTGACCACTGTTGACTTTTGATAGCATTCTCTCGGCTTTTTGTGTGCTCTTTCGTTCCCGTGTCCGTGTTTGTCCGGTTTTAACCGTTTTCTTGAGATTTTTGCAATATCCGTACCTACACAATCACAAAGACAAAACAAGCAATATTTAAGCATTTTAAGCACAATTTTATCTTTTAAGGGCCATTTTTGATATAAAACGAATATGTGTTTTCACACATATCAACAAGTTACTTCTCTTTTAAGAACTCTTATTTCTTCACTAAAAAGAACCTCATTCTTTTTATATGTGATAATTTGATCTTCTAGAGTTGTTAAACCTCTTTTATAAGTAGTTGCTTTAAATTCATATTCATTAAGCTTAACAAGCAAATCATCACACTATTTCTTAAGAGTTTCATAGTTTTTCAGACAAGTTTTAGAGCAAGTTTTATCAGTGTATACTTCTGAGTCTAAAAATGCCATTAGAGCCATGTTTGTCTGAACTTGTTCTTCTGCCATGTCACTCCAATCAAAACCTACACCATCTATAGCCAACATTGTATTGAGATTTTGTCTTCATTGTTCCCTTGCTTTGTGTTGTCTTGATTATTCTGGAATCGACCTTTCTTGCTTTTTGGTGCTCTGCACTCCCTGGCAAAGTATCCCAACTTATGACAGTTGTAACACTCTACCTTGGATCTATCATATCCAGCAATATCATTAGCATTAATGAAAATCTTCTTGCCTGTCCTCTGATAGTACTTCTTTGCCCTCATACTTAGCAGAGAGAGTTGCCACTTCAAATCCATTGCTTCCAAATCATCTTCATGAATTTGCTCTAAGTCTTGGTGTAGAACATTAGAACCATTGGGATTTTCAACCATGAAAGCATACACAGTATTATCACTGACGCAAGCAGTACTAACTTGTGGGCTATTAGTATTAACATTAGGGCTAGCAGTACTAACTTGTGGACTAGCAGTGTTAGTATCATTAGTACTGCTAGTGCTTGGAGCAGTCATGAAGGCCAAGTTTTGAGCACCACTACTTGCACCAACAGATTTCTTTCACTTTTGTTAAAACAATTTTGAAGTGTTGTACATATTTCTATGACTCATAGTTTCAATTTTTAGGTTATTCATCCACACAACTACATGAGTGTTCCACTCAGGGGGTAAGCTACTCAAAAAATTTGAGTTTAAATCTTCTTGTGCAATGACCACACCCAGAATAGCAAGCCTACTGACTATCTTCTGAAGCCTATTGAAGATAGAGTCAAGATACTTTGCACTTGTTGCACTGAAATTCTCATTCACAGTTGTTCAAAGTGTCTTTTTGAGTTCTTGGTAGATGCATTACCTCCAATCTTGTTATCAATGGCAGCAACATTATTTGGGCATCAGGGTACTGGCTGAATGTGAGTTGATGTTTATTGGGAAGAGCCTTCAGTAGCAAGCTCCTAGCCTTGACATCATTCTTCTTATTTGTCTTTTCTTCAACAGTCACTGGTATAGACATCTTTGTCACTGAAGTACATTCTCTTGTACGTTTTTAAGGTTCTAAGACCATGAATCCACAATTTTTCTATGACCTCCTAGAGTGCATAGTCTTGGATCTGGAAGTACTGCTTAATCCTTATAACCCACATCTCATACTCACCCAGTTTGAGTATGGGAAGCTTTGCAGTAGGACCGCTATTTGTAGATTCAAGCTCCATGTCTTCTAGATCAAAGTTTCTTAAATCAAAGCTCTGATACCACTTGTTAATCCCAAACCTAGATTGATTCCTTAGGTTGTCTAAGGTTTTAAATTTACTTGGATATAATCCAAATTAACTTAGTTGTAGAAACTTTGTATGTATATTAAGTGTATGCGGAATCTTCACCCTTAACACCTAGAAGTATTATGAATTAAAACGTAATCTTGAACAAACAAAGATATACCAAACGCTTCTAATTTTATCTAGTATCTTATACGAGTACTCTTCACTTAGTACTAGGGTTTACAACCTTGAAGCGTTTCTTAATCGAGTTTGACAACTATGAAGACTTATATACAAAACTGATATCCCAACTAATGCCCTAGAGCCTCCTTTTATAGACTTAAGGAGTCCTAGTCGGCTTATAATACATTCCTAAGATATGTTATTCTTTTCTAACTAAACGTAATAGTATAAATATATACCTTTGTATTCTTGTTATATAAATATCTTAATATTATCTTCACAGTATTATTGTTCTCATAAACATTCTTATCTATTTAATCTGTCTTTATCCTCTTGACAGTAGGACAGTCTTCACAGCAGTTGTAGTCAGCAGTTGTAATCTTTATCACCAGCAGCACTAATAAAAAATAGCCAGTAGTACATATTAGTACTAGTAGTACTAAATATATACTCATGTTAGTAACTTTGTACAGCAGTCTAACATTTACAACTAGCAGCACTAACATTAGCTTATATTTCTTACTTGAAAGGATTCAAGCAAGTAGAACTAAGCTAAACTATGATCAAAACCTAACTATTCCCCAGGCGGCGGCGCCAAAAACTTGATGTGCGGTCGTCGTAGGACTTCTACACGAGAAGTTTTACAACTCCCTAGGCAGTGCACCTAATCGTTGTAGTGTAGTATAGGCAAGACTCGGGGTTGTTTATCGTTCACTCGAGGAATAGGTTGGGAAGGCTTGATCACGGTCTAACAGAATTCTAAGGGTTGAAGGAAGATTCTTTTTGTATTTTTGTATTTTATGAAAGCAGGTAAAATCATATATTGGAGAGAGTGGTTTGGTTTTAGCTATTTAAACTAAATATTAATCTAAACTAACGGTGATAACAATAAGATAAAAGATTGTGTCTATTTAATCATGTATTACTCCCTAGATTGCTTCTCCTAATGTTGTTGCCTCATCACACTTGTGATGATCTGTGTAACTATTTCCTAAAGCATGAACGAATTACACGAACCCGCCGTCTACTTAGTATGCCGCTAGAGCAACGCACATGCAAGGTAGTATGAAGACTATTACACGGCCCCTAGGAGTTTACTAAGTGCATGTAAAATACATTAAAAGTGGATCAACCATATTAGGGGGCAAGGTAGTATGAAGACTGTTACCCGATGGTATCCTTTCTACACAATCACGTTTCCCTAGACATATCAACAGCGATTATTGACAGAAAGCTAGTTTTCTAAAGCCTAACGTGCACATCCATCACAAGAGGCAACATCACTAAGATCTACATTCTAGGTTTCATACAATCATAAATAAACACAATAATAGGCTTAGCCGAGCATGTTAAGAATAAAGCAAGAGCAAAGAATCAAACAACACATAGATATATTGAATGATTAAGTAAATCTTACTATATTAAAACATGAATTAAAAGAGTTTCAATAGGGTTTTTAGGCCCTAAAATCGTCTCCTACAGGTGCTAAATGAACTAGGGTTCGTACCCTCTTTTTACTCTAAAGTTACACCCTCAAAACCCTGAATTCGGGTTTGTATATATAAGAAAATCGACGCGACGGTGTCACGTTTTAGCTGTGACGTCGTTGTAAAACGAATCTTCTAGATCTGCATTTTGAGTCGGTACGGGCTGACGCCGTCGAGAGATATGTGACGCCGTCACTTGATGGAGTGTGACGACGTCGTGTATGGTATGTGACGCCGTCTCTAGGCTCTGTGAGCACAAATCTTCAAAAGTCTTGGTGTTGGTTTGTAATCTCGTCCGTTTCTTCTCCAAATGAGCTCAAGTCACGTGTAATTCATCTAAATGTCTTCCAAATGAGAAATACCTAAAAAAGAACGATTAAGTACCTATTTTGGGCATAAACATACGATATTGGGGGTTAAATGACCTCGAAAAAGTGTATAAAATGACGCCTCATCAAATACCCCTACACTTGGGATTTGTTTGTCCTCAAGCAAATAGGCTTTTCTACCTAGACAATAACAAGATAAGGGGTCATTTTACCTACTCTTTAAACATACTCTACAACACAACCTTCTAGACCTGTGGACCGGAAAATATATACCGAGTACCTCACATTAAGTGTTTAGAATTCTATCTTCCTCTGGGTGTATAATGATATTATAACCGATGAGGGAAACGAAAAAATAACACTCATACCTACATAGCTATTTAATTCTACCATAGCTTAGTAAAGGATCAAACCTTCTAACGCTAGGTGCAAGTATTTTTCAATCTCTATCTAAGAGGTCTTTTTAAAGGGTTGTGGGGTGTAGGTGTAAGATAACATATAGTGGAACGGAAAAGGTGATTGGGATACATTTGGGTGGCTTTGGGTGAATTTGGAGTGGAAGGGTTAGCTAATTATTTACATGAATACACGCCGGTTTGGTTGCTAAGCCTAGACTCGGAGAAGTTGTACAAACTCTACAAATCTCTTACATCAATCTCTGTCTTTTTCTTTTCTCTATATTTTTTTTATGTAAACATTATACAACATGGGGTTTATAAACACGCCACCACTCACTGAGCTTTTACATGTCGATATTTACAATCTAACTATGGACCCGATTTGAGGGTGATTAATATAACTGGAGATCATTTGACAAACATATAGGGGTATTGATTTAACTTTTCTTCCGCAAAATAAATACTACCATGAACCCCAATCATCCCAAAACTGTATTTACAAGGATAAGGACTTAGCAACCATGTACTCAATAATTAACTTGGGTTAAAACAATAATGTACTAAAGGTGAGTACATACATGGTAGGCTAAGAAGATTTGGGTGTAACGATTGGTTTAAGGGTTAACAATGTTCTTCATTAATAGTCCGGATTAACCAAAAAATTACGAGAAAACACGTGAAAAAGGATTAGGCTGCGAAGGGTTTGTATAGGTATCCTGCACTAAAGGTGAGTGCATGGCAAGGGTGTGGGGTAGTTATATGATCGAGGTGACCATCATAACAATTACAGATTTAAAACATGGGTTAATCCTAATGCCTCTTATTAAGCAAATCCTAATACTTACTATGCGGTCTCGGGATGCATCACTCATATGAATTTTACTAACACCATATGTACCGGTACACTCATATGAATTTTACTAACACCAGACATTCCAGAAAATGTGACAAAGACCACATGTACACATCCGTAATGGCAGAAGAATAGATACATATGACTACTCACTCCTTAACTCGAATCCGTGGTGTAAAGATAAAATCTTTCTTGTTAGCGTTACCGAAATAAGGTACCCGTTTTTATAAGATTTTATGGGCGAAACTCACTTTTTGGGGTGGATTTAAGGGTTTATTTGGCTAGTCATTTAAATTCCTTATCCATGGGACGCTTGTTAAGACTCGGTTTTCGTTTTTATGTTGTCGTAAAAATTATTAAGTTTTTGGTTAAAAATCAACCCTTTTATGCTATGTATCGATATATTACTCATCTTTTTAAGAACAAAGCAAATGACAAATGAAGAAATAGTTTATAAGGCTTATTTCCCCCTACACTTATTTTGAACATTGTCCCCAATGTTCTCTATAAGTACCCGTTAAAATAGATAAAGGGAAAAGAAAACAAGTAAAAAAAACTAGTACTCCCCTGGTTGACTCTGTTGATAAAATATAATGCCTAATAAAATCATTACTTTTATTTATCTCATCTTTATTTTTGAAAATCATTAAATAATATAAAAATGTTCAATGTAAAATTAAACGTAAACAAGTAATTAGTAGTAAATTTTCATTTCGAAAATTATATCACTTAAAGGTATGAATAAATAAATGCTTAATGCATTTTATGATCAAAGAAATTTTTTATTCAACCCCACACTTTTATAAAATGTTGTAAACATTTTTATAAATATTACAAAACATTTTCTACAATTAAATGAAATGTTTTATTCAAAATAACCATTCTGAAATTCAAATTTTCGGACCTAAAATCGGCTGGAAAGTTCAGAAATTCCCCCTACACAAAAGTACAAAACTGGGGAGCCCCTTGTCTTGGGCGGCCACCTTACTTTTAAGGGGACCGCAAACCTATTTAGGGGACCCAACCATAGGTAGATACGCTCCTTCTAGTTTTGTCTATAAAATAATGGACTATCCCCACTATTTTCTCCCTTTGCACTCATTCTTTCTGTTCTTAAACAGCCCACACATCTCACTTAAATCCTTTGATCATTTAATCATAAAGCTTTGTTTCCAAGTGATCCAAGCTCAATTCCTCAAGTGCAAGAGAAGAATACTTCCATCATCAAGTGAAGAAGTATTACACCTTTGTGTGTTGCTGCAATCTTATTGCATCCATATCATAACTTGCAAATCAATTGTATATCTTGTATTTGTGTGTAGTAGCTAGATCTTGGCGATCTTTGTAAGTATGGTTAGATCGTGGTGATCTTACCAAGTAGTGTTAGATAGTTGTGATATAAGTAGTATGGTGAAGTAAAGTCGCGAAGAAGTCTTGAAGTTGTGAAGAATTCGTAAAGTTGTGAAGTCATGAATAATTCGTGAAGTTGTGTTGTGATAGATTGGTTCTAGCTAAGATTAGAACTCGAAATTTAGCTTTGTGTCGTAAATCAGTGTAAGCAACGTTGTGTACGGTCTTCTCCGCCATAAGGGAGCTTGTTGACATAGTGAAGAAAACTCACGAGTTAGGTGCTCGAGGAGTGGAGTAGGGAGAAGAGGTGCTTCGTTACCAAACCACTATAAATCCTCGTGTTGTGGTTTGATTGTTCTTACTCTTATCTCTTGTCTTACATTAATTTCTCATACTATCATATTAATTGTTTAGATAGGTATATTGTTCACATTGTGCAAGTGTTGAATTCACATAAAGTCGAATCTATAATTTTTACAAACACTTTAAAACCTTAAATTAAAAAAAAACGGTAAACTATTCAACCCCCCTTCTAGTTTTCCACAATTGGTATCAAGAGCCACGTCAAACAAGTTTTTAAAAATAAATTGTATTTTAAAACTTGAATCGATCTATGGAATCAGAAAAATATTTAGAAGGGCAATCTATGCAAAGACTACCACTATTTGAAAGTGATGGATTTATTTATTGGAAAAATAGATTCGAAACTTATGTGAAGTCAAAAGATCTAGATCTTTGGCATGTTATTACCGATGGTGATTTTCCTCCTATTCAATATAATCCCGAAACTAAAAAGGATGAAGTTGTATCTTTTCATAAACAAAACGATGATCTTAAAAAGAAACTTGCAAAAAATAATGAAGCCAAAATGGTAATTTATAATGCTTTGCCACGTAAAGAATACGGAAGAATTTTTATGTGTCAAACCGCAAAAGAAATTTGGGATACTTTGTTAATCACTCATCAAGGTAATAATCAAGTCAAAGCAAACAAAATAGATCTTCTTGTTCAACAATATGAATAATTCATGATTCCAGAAGAGAAATCATAGATAATGCCTTTGCTAAATTTAACACTATTATTACTAGTCTAAAAGCACTTGATGAAGGTTTTTCTAGCAAGAATTGTGTTAGGAATTCTTAAGGCATTACATTCTAAATGGCGCGCAAAAGTCACGGCGATTGAACAATCAAAGAATCTAACAACTCTATCACTTGACGAACTCATTCGAAATTTAAAGGTTTATGAAGAAGTAATTAAGAAAGATTCCGAAACCGTCAAAAACAATAGAGAACAAAGTAGATCTATTGCATTGAAAGCTAGAAAGGAATCTAGTGATGATGATAGCTCAACCTCCGATAGTGAAGATGAAGAATATGCCATGGCCGTAAGAAAACTTCAAATTTAATTCTTCAAAAGACAAGGACGATTCGTTAGAAGCAACCTCATGAAGAGAGAAAATCTTTCCAAGAATAAAGGACGACCAAAAATGGCAAAAAGTATAATTATGGATCATTTATTTTTAATCGACCTATTTGCGAAAGAAAATGGTTTAAGTTTGGAGATCCAAATAATCTCATCGGAGAATGTTCGAAACAATAAAAATATCAAAATCAAAAGGCGTTTGTTGGAGGATCTTGGATGTGATAGCGTACGAGATTGAAGAAAAAGACAGATGGACGAAAAAGGTGCCTTATGGCTAAAAGCTTCCACGGAGTTACTTTCCAAAACCGAATACTTAGAATGAATGACCAATCATCAATTAGCGAAAACAATTAGATAGTGAATATAGTAGAATATGCTAAATAGGACTAACAGTCACGTCTTAAAAATAAAACTTTAGAACGAAGCAAAAAATAAAATTAGAAATGTAAGCACTAGAATTAGAATTAAAAGATAAATTATATAGGTTAGAAAGAGGTAAGGAATTAAGTGAAGAATATAAATTATGTCAAGATCTTAGGTTTGAAAATGAGAAGCTTAGAAAGGAAATATCTAGGCTAAATCAATTTAATGATAGTAGTCATTCACTTAAGAAAATAATACAGTTCTCAAAAACATTTCGGAGTTAAATCAGGTGGTTTTGGGATTTATTGTCACTAGCGAAAAAAACAAGTAAATTTTGTAAGAGGCTCATGATTTCAAGTCGAAAGGGAAAAAATGTGAATCAAACCCTATAACTCAAATAACCAAAATTAATACTTTTTAATACTATACTAAAATTCCTATTGCAAGTGATGATGAGATAAAACATTTTTACAAACCTTCTTTAAAACCCGAAGTCGAATTTACTAAAACCACAATGAGGTTTAAAACACCTCCTCCGAGAAGAAAGGAAAACTCTCATCCTCGTTCCAAAACACCTCAACCTAGGAGAGACCAAGGTAGGACTAAATTACTTATAAACCTATCACTCAATGTGGAATCATCCACACCAACCAAGCTTTACTCAATGTGGAAGATGTTCACCGTGCATGTGTCCGAATCAAATGCAAAACACGTTCGGAAACAATAACTTCGGACCCATGAAACGATGGGGACCAAATGGCTAAATTATCATATCTTCCGAGGTTAATCATTTACAAGCATCATTTGGCTTTCATCAAACAAATTGAAGAACTCATATAGGATTTCCATAATCTCATACCTTAATGCATTGTACCTTGAGATTTTGGTGTAATTTCTCTTGAAGGTAAGGTACGTTCACTCTCTATTACGTAAATTATAGATTGGTATTGATATTTAATATTAGTGATAGTTAGAAAATTTGTAGATACTAGAAATGCCATTTGTTGGTTTTCTAAGTTTTAAAAGAATTTGTTCATTAGGAACCATTCTTTCACATGGATTATCATGAACACTATTGTAATGGAATATCTTCTGATGGCCATGACTCACGTAGACGAAGAAAAGGTGAGTTAGTGGATATATAATTAACATAGAAGTATGTGTAGTTTTTGCTCGGAAAAGTTAAACCACTATGGATAAAAAATTGGGTAATTTCATCCATTTAGTTCTTAATTCTAAAATTGGGTGTTTTTTAATTATTTTCAAACTTGATTAGTTTGGTTCTAGGAATTCATAACTATAATGATACCTAGTCATTGTAGTACAACATTTTGAGTAGATTGTAATATGTAGTATATATGTATATGTCATATATATTGTATTGTATATATAGGTCATATATGTGTGTGTATATATATATTATATGTGTGTATATAATATATATATATTTATAATATAAAATATATAATATATATTATATATATATATATATATATATATATATATATATATGGCCGATTTTTGACACATATATATATATATATTTAAAACTTATACATTGTTGATTAATGCCCAAAACATGTTAAAAACAATCAAGGATTGATTATCTAAAAACATACACATTTTTCAAATTAATGAGTAAAATTTTATAAAAATAAAAGGGTGTTTGGTTCATCTCGTAGGATCATTGTTTAGAGTCAAAATGACCATCACTACATTTTTATCACGTGTATAAACACATAACAAATTTATGTAAGTCATCTAACGTATTTATTTATATTATATTTTGATATATTAGACAAACTTTTTGTTTATAGAGAGCGTTTGGACTTTCATCTCTTAATGAGAATTTTTGAGTCAAAATAAGTATTTTATGATTGATAAGCCAATTGCAAACAAACTCACGAGAGACAAAGAAGGTGAGTCCGTAGATAATACCAAATATAGAGGCATGATAGGTAGTTTATTATACTTAACGGCAAGTAGACCCGATATCATGTTTAGTGTTTGCCTTTGTGCACGCTTTCAAGAGGACCCCAAAACCTCTCACCTAGAAGCGGTTAAACGTATTTCCAAAACATAAAGGCATACGCGTTTTTGGATTATGGCTATTCCTTAGGGATATGGATTGAAACAATAGTGTAGTGCGATTGGATCGATGCGGGAGATTAAGTAGAATCGAAGAGCACTAGTGGTGTTTGTTCGTTTATGGGATGTTGCCTAACATTCTTAGTTTTCGAAAGAAGCAAAAACGCTCTTGCCATCTCCCAACCGAAGACGGATTATGAAAGGCACCGAAATGGCATGTCAACAATTCTATGGATGAAACAGCTCTCATAGACTTATGGCGTTAGGTTAGACGACATTTAATTATGTGTGATAACAAAGGGCTATTGAACTTAAGTAAGAATCCCATTCAACACATTACGAACAAAAACTCATTTGAGATTCGCCCTTCATTCCTTCGCGATAATGTTCAAAAAGGGAACATCTCTATAGAAAAGGTCACATCGGAAGAAAACATAGCCGATATCCTAACTAAACCACTTAAACGTGAACCATTCAACTACTTACGTTTAGGTCTAGGAATGATGAAACAAATTGATTAAGTTTTAGGCATAATAAAGATATGATAATCATCAAAGAATTGTTTGACAAAAATTCTGAGAAAAATTTTCTCAACAGGTGGTGGCCCCCTTAATTCATAAAGGGTGGCCCCCTTAATTTTAAGAGGACCACCCACTGACAAATATATTTTTTTTCTCTGTGTCTAGGTTTCTATTTTACACAAAAACACAAGATTGAGAAAAGTCTATAAGCAAACTTCTACAAATTCTCCTATCTAAATGCACATCTCATTATATACACAATAGTCCTAACCTTTTATTTTCTAAAAAGTCTTTCTCACAACTAGGAGCACAATGAAAATTAATTTTCTTATTGTTGAGAACATGCTATTAACATTTTCACAATATGCTTAATTGTTCTCTTAACGTTTTTGTCAAAAAGTTATAATCTTATATATTTTTGACAATCTTGGTTGAGCAAAATTAAATCAAGGAGCATCTGGATTATTTCTTAGGCTTTACATGTTTTAGTGTCGAAATAATCGCTACTCCACATTTGTCGCACTTAGGCACACACTAGCATTTGCACAAAAGTTTTGTTCATTTTTAACTTAACCCTCTTGTCAAGAAAAATTATTTGTGCATTATATCTAGTTACTATTTCATTTGTTCTTCACTCTGTGGTCTCTATTCTATATGATTATATGCAACAATTATTGTGAAATAGTTTTATCCTACATCTTGTCATACATATGTAGAATGTTGAAATGCCTAATTGCTATGTTATAAAAATCTTAATTGCCATAAAAAGATGGACTTGCTGCAAATTAACCACCAAAATAGAAATCCTCACACAAAATTTTATGAAAAATTGATTTTTAGGAAATCTAGGAAATAGCAGTAGGCGGCTCCCTTAATTCATAACGGGCGGCCCCTTATTTTATGGGGACTCCAAACCCTATTTAAGGGGGTCCGCCCTAGATTGGACTACGGGGCAAAACTATTATTTTTTTCTTTCCTTGTTTTTTAACCAAATTACACTTAGGACTTAGCTACTGGTTTCCCTTATTCTTAAATATTTTTTTGGATTTGATCCTTTAAAATGTTCATTCTTCCCAATTTAAACCTTTCCTCCACTATAAATACATTCTCATCCATCATCATCACAATCATCCTCACCAATGACATCTCCTATCAAACCCGCCTCTAAACCATCAAGGGTAGCCAAAATGAGTGTGAAACACATCCTTGTAACACATCTAATGGGGTAAATGTAAACTTACCTACACCAATGCCAAAACCACTCACTCCTCATCATTGTATCATCTCTAGATAAGTATCACCCCAATCATTGCATTACAAATTCTTACATCAAGGTGCTACACATCACCCAAGGTATCTCAAATCCTCCATTTCCACTTTTCACCCATCCAATTCAATGTTACATCACACTCAAGCTCCTCATCTAAAGTGACAACTAAACTCCGTACATAAGGACACTCCCAACATCACAACTAGTTGTCTAAATCCTCCTCTGCAATCTTACCATCATACTCACTTGTTACTCTTTCAAAGATTGCCACCTTAAAGTGACAACCAAATTAACACACACCTCTCTATCTCCAAGTAGAAAAAGCATAGTTATAATGACATTCATCAACTACAAGACCTATCAAACCTCTTAGACTGCATCTCTTCAACAATAAAACAAACATTCCCTCATCACTTACTCTCCAACCTACCACATACCTTAACATAACCAAGTTGAAAACAATGTTGGGTATTGCCCTTGTTGCTTCTTTCACCCTAAATAATTACTTGCTTTAGTGAGGATATCAATGGATTGAAATTCTCCTCACTCGGACCATATCCACTTCTAGAGTTCTTGAGATTACCCTTCCACAACACGCCTTCGCTTCCAAACTCTCATCAACAAACCAATAGTCGCGTCATATTGTACAAAATTTCATCAAATAACACTTTTGTGTTCGCAACGCAAGTCAAAATCCTTCTATGGTATTTAGGATTTTCTTTTATGATTGTATCAATATGCTTACTTAAAGAATATTTGTCATTCTTTTTATTTATGTTGTGTGTTAGGTCACCACACATTGTCCTAAATGAATGAAGTATCTTCTGCTTTGATGTTTGCTTGCACATTGCCATATTTTTCCTTCTTGCTACATGTTAGAAATATTTGTATTGTTCTAACTCGTTTTTGTAGCCCATAGAAACCATACCGTTTCCTTGGTTGCCCTCGACGAGGGGGAGCACCATTCAAGGGGGAGCATTTTATTTATCATTTTTTACTAGAACTCTCGACGATGCTTTTTGATTTACAAAAAAGGGAGGAGAAATGACATAAAACTCACTAAATACTTGTTTAAAAATAATTTTACATTTAATGAGTTTAAATTTTGTAATCATCAAAAAGGGGGAGATTGTTGATAAAATATAATACCTAAAAACATTACTAATATTTTTCACATCTTTACGTTTTGATAATCACAAAATATAAAAACGTTCAATGTAAAATTAAACGTAAACAAGTGATTAGTAGTAAATTTTCATTTTGAAAATTATATCACTTAAAGGTATGAATAAATAAATGCTTAATGCATTTTATGATCAAAGGAAATTTTTATTCAACCTCACACTTTTATAAAATGTTGTAAACATTTTTATAAACATTATAAAACATTTTCTACAATTAAAAGAAATGTTTTATTCAAAATAAACATTTTGAAATTCAAATTTTCGGACCTAAAACGGCTAGAAAAGTTCCAGAAAATTCCCCCTACACAAATGATAAACTGGGGAGCCCTTATTCTAGGGCGGCCCCCTTAAATACACGGGCGGCCCCCTTAATTTTAAGGGGACCGCCCACCTATTTAAGGGGACCTCCCATAGGTAGACGCTCCTCCAGTTTGTCCTATAAATACTGGAATTTCCCCCACTATTTTCTCACCTTTTGCACTCATTCTTTCTGTTCTAAAACAGCCCACACATCTCACTTGAATCCTTTGATCATTTAATCATAAAGCTTTGTTTCCAAGTGACTTAAGCTCAATTCCTCAAGTGCAAGAAAAGAATACTTTCATCATCAAGTAAAGAAGTATTACACCTTTGTGTGTTGTTGCAATCTTATTGCATCCATATCATAACTTGCAAATCAATTGTATATCTTGTATTTGTGTGTAGTAGTTAGATCTTGGCGATCTTTGTAAGTATAGTTAGATCGTGGTGATCTTACCAAGTAGTGTTAGATAGTTATGATATAAGTAGTGCGGTGAAGTAAAGTCGCGAAGTTGTGAAGAAGTCTTGAAGTTGTGAAGAAGTCGTGAAGTTGTGAAGTCGTGAATAAGTCATGAAGTTGTGTTGTGATAGATTGGTTCTAGCTAAGATTAGAACTCGACATTTAGCTTTGTGTCATAAATCGGTGTAAGCAACGTTGTGTACGGTTTTCTCCACCATAAGGGAGCTTGTTGACATAGTGAAGAAAACTCTCGAGTAGGTGCTCGAGGAGTGGAGTAGGGCGAAGAGGTGATTCGTTATCGAACCACTATAAATCCTCGCGTTGTGGTTTGATTGTTCTTACTCTTATCGCTTGTCTTACATTAATTTTTCATTACTATACTATTATTGTTTAGATAAGTATATGTTCAATTGTGCAAGTGTGAATTTCACATAAAGTCGATTCGATAAGTTTTACAAACAACTTTTAAAACCTTAAATTAAAAAATGCGTTTTTCTAAATATTCAACCCCCTTCTAATTTTAACATATCTCAATAATGGAGAAGAAACATGCGTAACTGTTAGATCGTCGTCATCAAGAATTCATCCAATGAAATTTCCTCAGAAATTCAAGCTTTTCTATCAAATATAACTGTTGTTAATCAAAGACAGAGGAAACTATACCAAGCATTAAAATGTGCGATTTACCAACCAAAATACAATATGAGTTTAGGGTTCGACTTGATAGATAGGTTGATAGAATTGTTAGATAATTAAGATTTTGGCAGGTTTATACAGTATGATAAAAAACAAAAAAAAATAATTTAAATGTTGCGCAAGTTTTATTTTCAAAAATAATTAAAAACTTTTAAGTTTTCTGGACCTGGGCGTTTGACGCCGTCGGGGTTTGTGTGACCCTGTCACAGGTGTCGTAGTGACGGTGTCACTTGTTAATCGCGACGCCGTCTCCACCGTCTGTAAAAACGAAATTTTTGTTTTTTATGAAAAATTTCTTGCACTTGATTCTATACGTTAGTTCCTGTATACTTGGCTGTACAAAACCTGAGATTTAACAATTCAATCATATGACTCAATACTGACGCAAATTAATCTAAACAATTCATTAAACATGTTTGAATATGGCTCAAAAGCCGGATAAATTCCCCTACACTTATTGTTTGTAAAATACCTTTGATTGAAATTAAGACGAGGTTAAAAACAATACAAAGCATGATTACAAAATAATTCAAATATAATAAAACAAACTATGAAGAATAAAACACACATGACACTCCTAATATGCGGGAAAAGTAAATTGGGTTGCCTCCCAAGAAGCGCTTGTTTTTGTTTGAGTCACGAGTCTGACTCTACCCTTATTTAACAGATAAAGGTGAGGGTTCCCCTATACTTGAGTTCAAGTGCAGGTGATAGTAACGGTACACACCATTGTTGTGAGAAGAGGCCATATGTTGAGAAATTTGTTGTTGAAGAATAGACTCTAAACGGTATGCTTCTAGAATTCTACCTCTCCCTACTTCATTTGGCCTATCAAGTAAACTAAGTTCTTCTCCTAGAGGAGAAACTTCCTTAGATTCTAATCCCCAATCATCATCAAATATCTCCCAATTTGAAAAATCAACACCTAAGGATCCAGTAAGTCCTAATAAACCCGATTTAAATCCATAATGTTTCTTAGGGTCGCTAATGCATGGGTGATAATGGCAATACGTATCCTTAGGGTGGAAAGATGCCACGCGAGGTGAAGGCGGTGTATTATTAGTCAAATGATCTACTTCCTTTATCCTAAAACTATTTGGACTATGTGGTTTGATGGGTGGTTCGAGGCCTCTTTTATCTCCTAGACTTATATCTAAAGGTAGACAAGTTGGTAAGGGTTGTGGTTGAGGCTTCATTTTATCAAAACTTGGAACTTCCTTAGAACTAAGAGGAATGTCATGATTACAAGTATTCAAGCCTAAATCCTCTAGTTGTGTTTCATCCAAAGGTTCTACCTCTATCGGGGTTCCTAAAGTCTCTTCTACTTCTTCTGGGTAAGTTACAGGCGGTGTGTATTCCTCAAATGATGGGAGGACTTGTGGGGTATTTTGTGGGTTCGGATTTTCTACTTTGTCCCATGCTATATTCATATGCATCTCAACCCAAACATTTTCATTTCCAAATAATCTTTTTGCATGAACCTTCAAATTTTCTATTTCCTGTTCGGAAATAATGTTTGGTGGGTTGTCCCATTCTTTTTGGCCTTGGGCAAAGTTTTCAATGGTTTCCCATAAAAAAGTTAATCATATCTTAGCAGTTGTCACATTTTGCTGATACCATGCGATAAGTTATTAAGCAAATAGTATTTTAGTGTAAATATTATGATGTTTAATCAGTACATTCTCTTTATGTTTTGGTGACGACAAACATGTAACTATGTAAAACCATAACGTAAAGTTTTCACAAGTTAACTACGACGATAGTAACTTCAATTCATGGATATCTCACCATCTCTATCCACCACAACTCACGGATATATAACCATCCTTATCCACCACAAATATACATTTATCAACTCGATCTTGACATCCCGAGACTCTTACTCATATGGGCTTTACTAGTTGGATCGGTCTAAGCAAATGGGCTAGCCCATTAAGGCCCAATAGAGTTCGGCCCATTAAGGCCCAATCAAAGCTTCTAGAAGATGGAAGGAAACTAGTGATTTCAATTTGAATTAAGTTTCTAGAAGATGGATGGAAACTAGTTGGTGCATGCTTTTGTCTAAACACCCTTGTATTCAAACACCCTTTTATCCAAACATCCTTTTATCCATTGGACAAAAAAGACCTCTCCAAGTCAAGACTCCTTTAAATAAACCAAGGAATTTTCTTCCTCCTCCCTTTGATAAGAAACCCACAGTACCACCACCTAAACACATAGAGGTTTCTTTCTTCATCTTTGATCATGGTTCTAGCATAAGGCATGGATCATGGTTACACTCTATGTTAGTTCTACTAATACAAAGGTATTTAAGGAATTATACGATGTATCTACATGGAATGATTCATCCATAATTACTTGTAGATCAAGCGTAAATGGTTGCATAGAAGCTGATTACTGTTTTGATCATTTGTATGTTATAGGGTAGATTTGATCTTTATAAATTCATTCTTTTATAATTGTGTAGATCCGAATAATGTATACATCCGAAAGTGTAGATGGTGTGTTGGTTACTATATTAGGCCTTAAAATACATTAGTAAAGTGGTAGATTGGTTCTAGCTAAGATTAGGACTCGACATATAGCTTAGTGTCAAAAAATAATGTAAGCGACGCGGTTTATGTGTTTAGGCCATAAAACACAAGGTTGTTATGTTGTGCCACAAACATAACGTGTGTTTGTGGACCCAAAGAAGGACTCGCACATTAGCTCAAGTATCGAAAATGGATAAGCCGATGTGTAACGGTTTTCTCCGTTTAAAGGGAGCCTGTTGATTAGTGAAGTAACTCTCGAGTTGGATATTCGAGGAGTGGAGTAGGGCGAAGAGGAGCTTCGTGACCGAACCACTGATAATATCCCAAAACCGATGCGGTTTGCATTTTCTTTTACCTTTCGCTCTCCTTACTTTTTTACATTTATCGCTTTACTTTTACATTTGCATTGTGCTCATGATTGTATGGATTTTTGTGTCTATGTTGTTAGTTATGGTTGTGTAGTATTTTGTAGTTATTATTGTGGTTGTGATTGTATTGTTTAGATATGAATTAGTTATTGTAAACCTATAATCAACACTTATCATATTGCGTCAAACTTGATTGGTGATTTGATACGAAAGATTTAAAGATTTTAAACGGAAATCGTAATTCAACCCCCCCCCCCCCTCTACGTCTTCCACATAGTACAAACTTCTTAAACAAGACATACATAAGAAAAACAAATTTATTGCTCAACCCTTTAAGTTTTATGTGTGTTTTTTATAATTTTGTTATTAACAAAACCAGGCCTAAATATAATTTTGACGAGTTAAAGATATAATTAAAACTGTAGAGTCTTGTTATGACCATTAGATCGATATTAAACTCATCTAGGAAAATAGAAAAATCAAAGACTAACATAATGCAGCGGACAAACAATAATACAAACAATTGATGTTTTAACAAGGTTTTCTTTTATTCAATTCACAGCCCCAAACGATCTTGAGGCTACACTATCTAACAAATAAACTATTAACTATTAACTAGCTAACTAACTAACTACACACATGCATCTTTTTGTGTCAAGAGTCTCATTGGAGAGATTTAACTAAGAGGATGGATATAAACCAGACGTCTAATATCCCTTTATATAGAGGGTTTTAACAAGAAAACCTACTACATAGGAAGCTAACTTAATTCTGTATTAGAAGCTTAAATAAAACTAATTAAAACCTCCCTTTATCTTGATATTACTTTGACTTTTCAATTCTATCTTTCATGAAATCTTTCGGCTTTAATTCTTCCATATGTAGAATACCAAAGTGTCATATAAAATCCCTTGATTGGATTCATTCGTCTTCATTTATGCATAAGTATAGTATTGTAATCATCATATAATCATCTTCCCCTTTTTGTCTTCATTCAATAGGGGACTGTATGCAACTTTGATCTTCACAACTACACATCATATATCAAGACTTTTAATCCAAGCTTTCCACTGACTCAAATTACCCTCCATGAAGTTCAACACAAATAATGAACTCAAGTTGTAGAAAGTGTAAACTTGCAGTATTAACAATGAC
Organism: Tanacetum coccineum; assembly: GCA_026074375.1. Lineage (NCBI taxonomy): Eukaryota > Viridiplantae > Streptophyta > Magnoliopsida > Asterales > Asteraceae > Tanacetum > Tanacetum coccineum. Next base: position 23,033 of record BQNB010105612.1, read on the forward strand.
TAGCAGTACTAATGACCTTCCCCTCAAGTGGTGCATGTAGATGGTTAAACATTTTAACAATAAGCTTTCCTTGAAACCAATATGTTTACCATCTCTTGAATCTCGAACTCTGTAGGCTCGATGTAATGATCACTGATGAAGAAAACTGAGTATAACAAATTTGATGAAGAAGTAGAATATCCCAAACTTATGTCTTATATCTTATACTATCCACGTAACTCCAAACTCATACTGAGACTAAAAAGTATAAGTAGACCATAACCTCTTGACAAAATCCTCATCTTCTATGAGACACATACTAAGTGATAGCAAATGTGAGCATTGAGCACCATAAGAAAAATCACACACCTTTGCTAGATTTTGACAAGTCTTTGTCACACTATTGTAAGCACGAACAAGTTATCTTTAAAGTCAATGTCCTGCTATAAACACGACTTTAAGATATGATAAGAACACTGATAGCAGTTTTATATACACTATAAAATATACTATAAAATAATATTCCACAAGAGCTATTAAGAAAATTCCCTAAGGA
>BQNB010105613.1:7600-23567 GCA_026074375.1 Tanacetum coccineum
CTATCCCTTGCATCATTACTCGGTGGTTTTAACATCATTTCGTAGCTTTCAAGAAAGTTTGATGATTTTTTTCTTGGTTGCGTTTTGACTAACTGAAGGGGTGTTCTTGATTGCGTTTTGCCTCTGGGTTTTGGTTATTGCGTTTTGGTTCTGCGTTTTGCCTCTGCGTTTTTGTTATTGCGTTTTGCCTCTGCGTTTTGCCTCTTCGTTTTGGTTATTGCGTTTTGGTTCTGCGTTTTGCCTCTGCGTTTTGGTTCTGCGTTTTGCCTCTGCGTTTTGGTTATTGCGTTTTGCCTCTGCGTTTTGGTTATTGCGTTTTGCCTCTGCGTTTTGCTTTTGCGTTTTGATTGATTTTACAGGTTGAGATTTGCCATTGCGTTTTGCCTAATTGAAGACCCTTATTGCGTTTTGCCTAGGGGAGACTCTGTTCATTTCATTTCTTGGTTGCGTTTTGTCTAAAGAAGACTGCGTCTTGTCCATTGAAAACCCTTGTTTTGAAAACCTAATTTCCCAAAAAAAAATCGACCTTACCAAAACATAACATCAAGACAAACAAACTTGAAGGACTTTGGACTTTAATTTAGACTACGAGGACAATTAATCAACCTAAACCACATACAAGAACTTAAAAGACAATCAATTCACAACAAACAAACCTTAAACACAATCGATTATTCATTTACAGTTTTCTATTGATTTTGTAAAATCCCGTTAATTCATTTATCGGTTTTAATCATAGACTTTTAAAATCTCATGAACGTGAATTGCGTACAAGACCACAACATCAATCACATCACATCCACTCAAGATCCAATAAATCCTTTTCACTTCAACTTACGATAAAATCAAAAAGAAAGATACCTTATCTTCGTGTTCGGAATCAGAAGAACAACAAATGCAACTAATTCAAGACAAATCAAAAGAAAGTTGCATGGTATCTTTTCAACGACTTCATTCACACCTCAAGCGTCTTTCAAACAACGACTTAAAAGGAAGTCGAACCGAGAATGGATTCGGACGCGCGTTTGCAACACTCTTTGGTCAAGATTTTGAGACTTTTACAGGCACGATGTTCCTAAACATGGATCAACTTCAAAAGCAACTTGATAACAACGAATTTCAAGAGATTGGATCCATGGCTTCTTTTAAAGTACTCGAGACACAGTTTCAAATGTTCATCAACTCACAGATCTATTTGAATGATGAATATATTGTAATGACACGCAACTACTTTCTACAATACACTCAACTTGATATTCCAGAATTCCGTGAGACGCTGGTCCAATTCATGGAATATGTCAAAAAGTCGATTGATGAAAGAGCACTGCATAAAATGGAGTATGACAGCAGGGTGAATGAAAGACAAACCCAGACAACAGTGGAAAAGGTTGATACGAGTAAAGAATTGGATGCTAGTTTAGTTATCATTGAAAGCAATGGGACAGAATCACAAGAGCAGGATACAAGCAGCAGATCAGGGAATGATGCACATGTTGATGATGCAGATATCAGACCCATAGATAATGAAGAGCCAATGGCTGAGGTACAAACGACTGCTGATGATAATGTATCTGCTACAGGACAACAGCATACTGAGCAACCTGAATCCAATAATGAAGGAGAGGTTGACCAGAATGCTGATCAATGTTATGACACGTGTCCTTTGCCTGCTAAATTAACTGATGACAAGACAATTGAACTCTCAAATCAATTACTCGAATTTGAAAATATTTGTCTCAAAAAGACTGTTGCCCAATTTCAAAAAGATTTTTCAAGAATGGAAGCACATTGTGTTAATCTTGAACTTAAATATCAAAATCAAGTTTTAAAAGAAGGGCAACAAGGTCAATTTTTGAATGTAAAAAGTAATGAAGCCAAGGTTAAAAATGACATAGATGCAATTGAAACAATAAACATCGAACTAGAACATAAGGTGGCTAAATTACTTAAGGAAAATGAGACTTTGAAAAGGCATTACAAAGAAATGTTTGATTCTATCAAGACAACGAGAGCTAAGAACATAGAACACACAACTTCTTTGATTGCAAATAATGATAAATTCAAAGCTCAACTTCAGGAAAAAGGGTTTGCAATTGCAGCATTAAAAAATGAGTTAAGGAAATTAACAGGAAATAGTGTGAATACTAAGTTTGCAAAACCATCAATCTTGGGGAAACCAGTTTTACAACCACATAGAAACCAGTTCGTTGTTAGACAACCGACTGCGTTTAAATCTGAACGACCCAAAATTTCAAAAGAACGGTTTGCCTTCCAAGTTGATGTGAGTAACGATTTGTCAAAACCAGTCACTACACATTATTTGCCTAAGGAAAGAGAATCTGTTGTTGCAAAACCTCATCACATGATTGCTCCTGGCTCATCTAGGTTTAGCTCAAATGACATGGTTCATAATCACTACCTAGAGGAAGCTAAGAAAAAGACACAAGAAAGCGGTCAAAGCTGATGAACTAAAGATAAGAATGGATGGAGAGCATTAGGGATATTTAGTTTTGAATTGTAACTGTTCCTAATAGATAGGCAGATATATTTGTAAAGGGCTCCTTGTATTTCTATAAAAGGAGATCCCTAGAGTAGTGATAGATAGAACTTTAAGAGATACATTTAGAGAGCATTTTGTAATAGCTTCAAGGTTTTGTAACCCCAGTACTTAAAGAGTACTCGTATTATTTATAATATTGAAGCAGTGAGTTTTGTGTTTATTGTTTGTGTGTGATCATTACTGTTTCATTCATAAATTTATCTAGAGTATCAAAGTGTAGATTTCGCATACATTTTGATATACATACAAAGTCTCAATCTTTGTTATTTGTTGGATTCTTCAAGGTACAACTCTTTATATCAAAAGTCTCGATCAAGGCGTGGATCAAACAAGTGTATCAGAGCCTGTGCTTTGAGAAACTTTGATCTAGGGAAAATGGAGTTAGAAAATTCACAGAACAATTCGTTGGCAAAGCTTCCCATTCTCAAACTAGGAGAGTATGAGATGTGGGAAATCAGAATAAAGCAGTACTTCCAGATCCAAGACTATGCATTATGGGAGGTAATAGAAAATGGGAATTCTTGGGTACCTATTCCTGTTACAGCACCAGAATCAGGTCCATTACAGATTGAAGATGGAATGTGCCCTCAACTACGGTAGATAAGTTTTTGCTAGAAGCAATGATGCTCGAAAGCTAGAAGTCTTCTCCTCATGGCTCTTCCAAATGAACATCAGCTTACCTTTAACCAGTATGCTGATGCTCAATCTATGTTTATTGCTAATAAAGCTCGTTTTGGAGGAAATGATGCTACAAAGGAAGACACATAAATGGCCTTAACTGAAGCAACAGTATTGAAATCTTCAATGCCAAACAAGCTCAGAATCTTTGGACTTATCTTTAACAAGGCTTCAAAAGGAAGGGTAGTAGATTGGCAATTAATTGGTGTAGGATACTTTGCAGAGGATTTAAATGTTAAGTTTTTGAGAAGGCTTACCTTTCACTAAATGGGTACCATGTAGTTGTCTGGATGAACAAACCGACTTGAATACCATGGGTTTGGATGAATTTTATACAACAATTTTAAATTGTTGAACAAACAGGTTAAGATAATGTTGCTGGTAATAATGGATGATAAGAAAAAAATTGGCATTTTCTAACCACTTCCAGTCCAAGCAGTACTAATCCTATTAATACTGTTAACACTGGAGTTAGTACTGGCACCACCAAGTTAATACTGCTAGTACTGAAACTAGTACTGCTAGTTTTTATGATGCCACAATTTATGCCTTTCTTGTCCACTCAACCACAAGGGTCTCAGCTTGTTCATGAAGATCTAGAGCAAATTATGATGATGATTTAGAAGAGATGGATCTAAAGTGGAATATGGCATTGTTGAGCATGAGGGCAAGGAAGTTCTTATCTTAAGAGGAACTGGAAGGAAGATAGTTATTGATGGAAGTTGTACTGCTGGCCTATGACAAACTTCCAAGGTAAAATGTTTCCACTATCTACAAAATGGGACATTTTGCTAGAGAACATGTAGAGTTTCCAAGAAGCAAGAAAACTGAAATTGGATCAAGGGAACACATCAAAAGTACGTAAGAATTGAAGATGCCTTCTGAAAGGCAATGTGTGCTATTGATTGGTGGTGGATTTGATTAGAGTGATATGGATAGGATGAAGTCAAGAAACATGGCTCTCTGGCAATTCTCTGATTCTGAGGTATCTAATGATAAATCTTGTTCTAAAACTTGTTTGCAAAATTATGAAGCACTTAAAAAACAGTATGATGATTTACTAGTTAAATTAAGATGACTACTGCTTTTATCAAGATCTACCCTATAAAAGATGTTGTCAATTTTAGAAGCACAAGTAGGTTTAAATATAATGAATATGAAGTTTTGTTTTCTTTATTGAAGAGATTGCTTTTGTTGAAAAGAAGTGTAGGTCATAAGATTCATCTAATGGGATTAGTTAAGACTGAACTTGAAAAAGTTAAGGAAGAAAAAGAAGGGTTTGAATTTAAGCTAGCAAAGTTTGAAAAATCATCTAAAGACTTAGATGCTTTATTAGCAAGTCAGGTAACTGACAAGAGCAAAAGGGGCTTTGGTTACACTGCTGTCCCCTCACCTCATCCCTTAATTCTCAACAGACCAACACCTTTAGACCTGTCTTATTCAGGTCTTGAGGAATTCCAACACCCTGAGATAAATGGGTATGGTCCTAAGGATTCAAGTTTAAAGCCAACTAATGTTTGTGATAGAGAGTCAAATAATTCTAAGGAGAATACTGATGACTCTTTAACACAACAACCCAAGACTGGTACTGAAAAACTAGGATCTACTGTAACTCTCTTAATGGTAGGACAAGAATGGAAAGAAAAGCTTTTCCATCCTGCTAATAATGTTAGGTTAGAAGAACCTAAACAGGCTAGAGAGAATCTTGATGCCCCAATTATTGAGGATTGGGTGTCAGATGATGAGGAAGAAGTTGAGTCTACCCCAAAAGTAGAAAAGAAAATACCTACTGCTACTAAGATAGAGACAGTCAACAATGTCAAACCAAGTAGAAGAACATGTAGGTATGCTGAGATGTATAGGTCACAGAGACCTAGGGGGAATCACCCCCCCCAAAGAAGTTTGGAATGTCAGAAGTCTCATCAATCTAGGAGTTAACTTTGTTTTTAATAACAAGGCATGCTTTATTTGTGGTAATTTTGATCATTTTCAGTATAATTGTCCTAATGCTTATAAACATATGGTTCCAAGAGCAGTCTTAATGAGGACTGGCCTTAAAACTGTCAAAAATGCAAAGCCTCTTAGTACTGCTAGGTCTGTTAACACTGTCAGACCTGTTAGTACTGCTAGGTTTGTTAATACTGTTAGGCCTTATAATACTGCTCACCCAAAACCAACAGTTTCTTGTGCTAGGCCAAAGACTCATTTTCAAAATCAAGCACAAAGGCCCTTTTACAAGAATACAGCATTAACAAAGAGGTCTAATATTCAAAATATTACATAAATGCTAAAACAGTTTTAATACTTAAGGCCAATGTTATATTGTCAGGGCAAGGGGATTTAATGCTGTTAAGCCCTCAGCATGTTGGGTGTGGAGACCTATCAAACCCAATGGTGCATCATTAACCTTTAACAAATATAATTATATTGATGCACGAGGCAGATCCAAGTCAGTAATGGCTTGGGTCCCCAAAAGTAACTAACTTCATAAGTTTTTATGTGCAGAGCAATTCCCAATTAAATGAAAAAGGATTTGTGGATAGTGGATGCTCAAGGCACATGTCTGGAAACATAGCTCACCTTTCAGATTTCAAAGAATTTGATGGAGGTTATGTTACTTTTGGTGGAGGAGCAAATGGAGGAAGAATCACTGGTAAAGGTACTATCAAAAAAAGATAAACTTGATTTTGAAGATGTATACTTTGTCAAAGAGTTGAAGTTTAACCTTTTTAGTGTTTCACAAATGTGTGACAAAAAGAACTATGTTCTTTTTACTGATTCTGAATGTCTTGTTCTGTCTCCAAATTTTAAGTTGCCTGATGAAAGTCAAGTACTTCTTAAAATTCCTAGACAGAACAACATGTACAGTTTTGATATGAAAAACATAGTTCCCAAAGATGGTTTAACTTGTCTAGTTGCAAAGGCTACATCCGAGGAATCAATGTTATGGCATAGGAGGCTTGGTCATGTTAATTTTAAAAATATTAACAAACTTGTCAAAGAAAATCTTGTGAGAGATTTACCTTTAAAAAGATTTGAAAATGATCAAACTTGTGTTGCCTGTCTTAAAGGCAAGCAACATAGAGCCTCTTGTATAGTTCCAAGGGCCATTTAGTCCCTTTACTAAGCCATTGTTTATGATTTAATTATGGATCTGTTTGGTCCAACTGTGTGAGTAGTTTAATGCCAATATTAAAAAATACTGCTTGGTAGTTACTGATGATTTAGCTAGGTTTTCATGGGTTTTCTTTTTAAGACTAAGGATTGAAACTAGTGAGAATTCCTTAAAAAACTTTTATCAAGGAAATAGAAAAATTAGTGCGATAAGAAGGTTAAAATTATCTAGAAAGTGGACAATGGACTGAAATTTTAAAAAACCATGTGATGATGGAGTTCTGTAGAAGAAAAAGGCTATTATAAAAGAGAGGAATACAGTGTAGCAAGGACACCTCAACAAAAATGGCTTGTAGGATGAAAGAAAGGAATAGGACTTCTTTTTGAGGCTGCTTAGAGAAAACAATGTTGACAGGTTGCTTAGGTACCCTACAAACATTTTGGGCAGAATCAAGTTTCTACTGTTGTATGTACAAAATAGGGTACTTAGTTGTCAAAGCCTATTATAAGAATCCTTATGTATGTATACTTTAGGGTATTAACAACAACTATAGGATTTTATGAAGCCATTTGGATGTCATTGTTACAATTCTTAATACCTTAGATAACGTTGGGCAAGTTTGATGGCCAAATAGTTTGATGGAAGGTTTCTTTGTTGGGGGATTCTTTAAGTAGCAAAGCTTTTTGGGTTTTACAAAACATTGGAACTAGGATAAGTACAGGAGAAAACTTGCATGTTGGGTTTCTCAGAGAATTTAAACCATATGGTAGCAAGGAATGGTTCCCAAAGTGGATGTTTGATCTTGCTTCTTATCTCAAACTATGAATTATGTGCCTTAGTGGTTGCAGGGACTTTTTCCTATGTTTCTGGCAGGTCATACAAGAAGGTTCTGACGGTCCAACATATCCTTCTAACAAGATCAAGATTGTATTTTCATTGCCAATTTGGTAAGGATGTCATTACTTTGAAGATGGGGGCTTCACTCAAATCTGTTGATGATGCACAATTACAAGATCAAGATGGGACTCATGATGATTACAGTTTTCAGGATGATGGTATTGATGATCACCAAGTTAATACTACCAGTCTACAAGTTAATACTGCCAGTCCACAAGTTAATACTGCCAGTCACCAAGTTAATATTGCCAGTCCTGAAGTTAATACTGCTACTTCTGAAAGCTTGATGGGACCAATTCCTACAACTGAAGACACACAAGAGGAGGATCAAGGCATTGATTTGGGGAATCTTTCACCATCTTATGCAGTTTCTTCTACTCCTCATACAAGAATTCACAAGGATCATCCAATTGATCATGTGATTGGTGATGTGCAGTCTTCTGTTCAAACAAGAAGGATGACAACTTCTTATTCTGAACTAGGATTTCTTAGTGCCATTTATGAAGGAAAGACTCACCAGGACTTGCATACATGCCTTTTTGCCTGTTTCTTATCTCAAGAAGAACCAAAGAGAGTTTCTAAAGCTCTTAGTGATCCTGCTTGGGTAGAGGCAATGCAAGAGGAACTCCTACAGTTCAAGCTACAAAATGTATGGGTTCTTGTAGATTTGCCTAAGGGTCATAGGGCTATTGGTACAAAGTGGGTCTACAGAAACAAGAAGGATGAGAGGGGAATTGTTGTAAGGAACAAAGCAAGACTTGTTGCCCAAGGCCATACACAAGAAGAAGGGATTGATTATGATGAAGTATTTGCTCCAGTGGCTAGGATAGAGGCTATAAGAATATTTCTGGCTTATGCTTCTTTTATGGGTTTCACTGTCTACCAAATGGATGTCAAAAGTGCTTTCTTATATGGTCAAATTGAAGAGGAGGTGTATGTATGCCAACATCCAGGTTTTGAAGATCCTGACCATCCTGATAAAGTTTATAAAGTTATGAAAGCTCTATATGGACTTCATCAAGCACCTAGAGCTTGGTATGACACATTGGTCACTTATCTTTTGAGCAATGGATTTCAAAGAGGAAAGATTGATCAAACTCTTTTCATCAAAAGTCAAAAAGGGGCACAAACTGCTTTGTTCAAGTCTATTTGATGACATCATTTTTGGATCCACAAGAAGGAGCTTGTGATGAGTTTGAGAAGTTATGATAGATAAGTTTCAATGGAGTTCTATGGAGATCTCACTTTTCTTTTTGGGGGGTTGCAAGTCCAACAAAAAGAAGAAGACTTTTTATCAGTCAAGATACATATGTCACTGAAATCCTGAAGAAGTTCAACTACACCATGATGTGAAGCTGCCTTCCACTCCCACTGATTTGAAAAGTGCACTTGTTAAAGATGCAGAAGTGTGAGGTGATGAACATCTTTATAGATCCATGAAATGGATCTTTGATGTATTTACAACATCTTGACCGATATATGTTTGCGTTTGTGCATGTGCAGGTTTCAGGTTTCCCAAAAAATTCCATCTTTAGCTGTCAAACGAAATTTTTAGATACCTCAAAGGCAAACATTTCTAGTTCTTTGGTATTCTAAAGGATTCTCCAATTGGATTTAGTTGCTTATACTGATAGTGACTATGCTGGAGCTACACTTGATAGGAAGTCAACCACTGGAGGTTGTCAATTTTTGGGAAATAGGTTGATTTCTTGGCAATGCAAGAAACAAACTGTGGTTGCCACTTCTACAACTGAAGCTGAATATGTGGCTGTTGTAAGTTGCTGTGGACACAGTTCTCTAGATCAAAACAATTGCTTGTTATGGGCATACCAATTTATTGAACACTGTTATTTCCTATGGCGATACTACTCACAGTACTATCATATTATAGAAAATATGTTCAACACTCTAAAATCAAAAACATATAGAGATTAGGCATAACTTTATAAGAGATTGTAATACTAAAAGTTGATTCCAAATGGCTAAAATGGATACTCAAGTAATGTAGTGTCTTCTTACAAACAGGTTTTGTTGCTGGTAGATTTCAGTATTTAGGTTTAAGTATTGGATGCTCCATCACTTAAGGCTAACATTCTTGTTTGTTTTTGTAAAGTTGTTAAATGTTAGTACTGTTAGGTATTTGTTCAATTAATATGCTAAGGTCTATTAGTACTGTAGTTATATTTTTAAACTGTTTGTTAAAAACTGTTGTTATAATTAGGTTCTTGCTAGTTTGTTTTATTTAACACGGTTGTTATTAAATTAGTATCGCTAGTATATAGTAACTCTGTTAGTTAAAAATCTGTTGCATATAGTTAGTACTGCTGGGAGGTTACTGTCTATGTATTTTTGTTATTTGTGAATAAAACACTTATTACTGTTAAACATGAATAAAATGTTTGGATTATGTTTTTCTTGGTATTAAGCTAACTTTTTCAGGATAAACAATGAGGTGTCATATAGGTTACTCCATAATGTATCATTTGAGGGGAGGAAATATGTTGGCTATTTCTTAAAGTGTTGGTTGTTACACCACACCACAAATGGTCATAATTACCATGTCTAATAGACATCAGATTTGACTTGGCCAGAGCAAACGGCTCATGGTAAAGGGACTTTCAAATCCGTTTGATAGTTGATAGTTTACTCAAAATATTTTGGGTCCTCAATGACCATGTTATTACAATGCAGCATTGGCTATAGTCCAGAGCCAAAGGTACTGGGTAAAGACTTCTCACATCCGTTTATAGTTGGTAGTTTACTCAAAACTATATGGTTATCATTGCACCATATTTTTCTAATGAAGCAATGGCTAGTCCAAAGCAAACGGATATTGGTAAAAACTATCAATCGTTCTGTGGTGGTAGTTTGCCGAAATACACTTTGTTGTAATTTTGTGAGCAAAACATACAAGAGGAGAATTGGTGGTGAGTTGAAAAACAGAAAGAGAGTTGTGTGAAAATAGAAAGATAGATAAAAGAGTGCAAAGTGAGCCAAAAGAAATGAGTGATGAAAATTGAGCCTAAAAAACAGAATGAAGAGAGATTGTGTGATGTGATTTTTGTAAGTCTTAGGTTTTGATATGCTTATGGGGTGAGAAGAAGGTTAATTCGCTAGGCAGTATTTAGTACTTGCTGGACTAATTTAATATGGTGGTATGACCGTTAGTATGTTGGGCCTTAACAGACTTTCATTTATTATTAGAGCCGTTGAGATATTTCCGCCAAATACTATGGCATAGGGGTTTTGACAATTGGACTTTGTTATCTATTATATATTCATATGATTTATTCACGATCACTTCAAATTACTTAATATTGGTCAAACGAATATCTCTCTGTTTTCTCTATTACTTTGCAATTAACTTTCTCCAGCCTTCATACTTACATACACGATTCTATCCCACTTTATTAATCACAATTTTCATCATGGCAAGTTTGGATTTTTGTGATAAACACAACATGGTAGCGTATCTGGAAAAATCTACGGGCAGTGCGGGGTTTCATCAGATCATCGATTTCATCAATCGAAGTCATATTTGCTATGCACTTACTAAGAAACCAGAGGTGTGTGTCTCATTTATAAAACAATTTTGGAGGTCTGCTGAGATTTTGACTGATGATAATGGCAACGTCAAGATTCATGCTACTATAGATGGTCACTCACTTTCAATCACTGAAGGTTCTCTACGGCGACATCTCAAGTTGGATGATCAAGATGGCATTTCCTCTCTTCCAACTACAGAGATCTTTGCTCAATTGGCGCTTATGGGCTATGGTATGACTCAGATAATTTAACCTTTCAACAGGTGCATTTGCACCTAATGGAGGTTTCTTATCCATACTATTCTTCACTGTTTTTAGAAGCCCAAAGAAGACTGTTGGGAGCAGTTTGGTAGCAATATTGCAAGTGCTGTCATTTGGTTTAGCCACAAATAGAAGGTCAATTTTTCTAGCATGATCTTTGACATTTGGTGTCTAACAGATCTAGTCCCCATAAGTTTTTGATGTACCCTAGGTTTGGTACAACTATGCCAGACATGCAGAGACAAAGCTCAAACCAACACAATAGAGTTTATTTTGTTCCCTCTCTAACCATGAAGGTTTTTAGCAATATGAAGAGGGGATTCTTAAGGTTTTTCCGGACCGGCAGGGTTGCCTTATTTCAAAATATGTTAGCTATTCCTGCTCCCTACAGCTTCACTCTCCAACAGCATATTTCCACTGAACCAACCCCAATCACACCATCACACTATCAACCACCCCTCAAACCATCTCCTATTTCAACCCTCACCTACACATCTAAACACCCACACAACCTGGACTCAAAATTAAACCAAATAAGCTAGATTACAAGACAAAATTACCACATATTCAAACCATGGTTACAACAAATCTTAAACTTGAATTTTAGACTTTAAAAACTAATTTAAACTAACTTATAGACTAAATTTAAGCTTGTTGAATATGATTTGAGAAACAAAAGCTGTGCCAAACACCTCTTTAAGTAATAGATTTGCACTTTTAAACTATAAAAAGCTGATTTAAGCTAAGATAAGCAAAAACAGATATATCATAAGGAAAGTAAAGGACAAATAAGCATTAACCTCACAAAAATAAGCATAATTAGGCAATCTAATAAGCAAAACAGTAATAATCTAAATAAGAGTGAAAATTAAGTGTACCTTGATCCTTTGCTCTAAACAAGGATTGAAATGCTCAAATGAGCTTATCTACAAGCTCTAGCTTGTTTGCACAAGCTAAGGTCCATAAGCCCATCCAAATCTGGCTTATCATCCAACATAAGCTGAGGTAAATTTTGGGGAGAATTAAAGAACAAAAAGATCAATTAAGCTTATGAGAGAATTAAACTGAGTAATACTAGATTAAGAGAGCTTATTAAATTCTTTAAAACATGATTAAGTGAAATGCAATTGAATAAAACAGAATTTAAAAGACATAATTTATAAAAACTTGAATTTCATTAAAACTTAAAAGATTACATTAAACTTGAAAGAAAAATACATTAAACATTAAAATAAGCAGAAATTAAGTTGGAAATTAAATCTACACTACTCTAATCTAATCCTACTCCTAGATGCCTTTTCACTGTGTGATCTTCTCTTCTATTTATAGGGAAGAGAGGAGTCTTCTAGACCTTGAGGTGTGTTTCTTATGTGAGGAGTTGAGAAGCTCTCATCATAGCCATCCATCCTAATCTAAGCTTCTTTGCCTTTGATCTTAGCCCTTAATTTGATGCCACGTCTCATCATCCAATGATTATGCTTGGGATCGCCAAGCTGTCATTCCATTTACATCATTGCTTGCGTTATGTATCAGGTGACAGGCTTTTAGAAGCACTTTAATGCACGTACTTAGTTGATTTACCCTGCTTTTTATTAATGGTGAAAAGGAGGGAAAAGGGGAGATGCTACAGTAAATTTAACCCTCATATAACGTGTGTTGACTTGGACGGGTGTTGGGGCATTGGGCCTTTTGTTATAACATTAGGATATTGGGCCGTTTATTAAACATAGGCTTTTAAGGTTTATCGTTTAAGGTTTGTAGGCTGACCCGGCCAATTAAATGGGCCCGGGTTGGTCCATAGAAGATGGGTATGTCTTCGGCTTCGGTTTTTCGCGCTCTATCCAATCCCGTGCTCGGTTTTGTCCGTTTTGCTTCGTTCTTGTCCTTTTATTAAATATCCGTTACTTGTAAGACACAATTGACAAAACACACATATATACTGCATTTTTCATGTATTATTGGTCTATTAAGCTTATTTTAGTAAGGTAAAATGATATGTGATTAAACACATATCAAGACCCAAAATTCCTTCAACAGTGGTAACTCTAACGTATATAGACAAGAAGAATACAGTTTGGGAATAACTCTGAAGTTAGTTAGGTGGCACGGAGAACTAAGGGTTCGAGGTGCCTGTGGCAATGCGCGGTGTTATTTCCGTTCACCCTCAACCATCACAATCCCTAAAGCACTATCTTTTTAAAAACACCACATGATCGTAGACCCTCAAAATTCTTTCAACAGTGGTAACTTATCGACTTAACAAGTAAAACCCGCAGTACTACTACTTTTGGGCATCAGCAGCACTAACTTTTGCAGCCCTCTATGCAGTACTAACTTTTGCCTGCTTAGCAGACTAAATCTTGCTTTCTGCACTTGCAGCAGCATTAATTTACAAACTATCTGTTGTTTTTTATCTCCAAAATGTTATCACCTAAGATCATCTTCAAACTCTTATCTCATCATCTAAACTCTACAAAACACACATCCGTGTTCAGAGATTTAGTTAATCCAATGAATCAACGCAACTAAAGAAGTTTGTAAATTATTCTTAAGGCGTAAAAGCCTGTTTTCGCGGCGTCGAAGATCTTGTAACATTTCGCGGTGCCTGTGTGAATTTGATTCACAATGACATTGACTTTTCTCATATGATCGTCTTACTTATAGCTCCTTTATATCTTCATACTCTCGGATGAAAATGGTGCCTTATCTCTATGTGCTTGGTTTTTAGAGTAGTAACACAGGGGAATCTTCACAATTATAAATGGTGCTTTCATTATCAATGTAAGATCTTTGTGATCATGAATTAAACCATTAATCAGCATTTGATTTTGGATCCATAAACTTGATCCACAACAATTAGCTAGAAGCAACGCAATGAATGCTTCAGTGGTTAGAGTTTGGAACTATAGTTTGCTTTTTTTTTTACATTGCCTGAAATCAACGCCACTAGCTTGTGCCTAAGAATTGACAACCATTCTGTTGTATATTTTCTGGTCAAGCGCTACGCGTGTATCGCTCCTCAGCTCAGAAGATCTTGCTCCTTTTAGTGTGTCAGAGAAGTATGATAGGTCACGTGTTCCTAGATGCTGTGTGCATATATATTGCTGGTAGAAATCTCTAGGATACCAAATCGTCTAACTATGTTGCATTAAGAGCTGTGAACAATAGACTGAGTCTTATTTAAAGTGAATTAAAATGCTCTACACGCTGTCTGTGATGAGGTAAGATGGTAAGTTTATTTGGGTAGAGTTGAAGTACTCTTTGCGTCTCATAGTCTAAGAAAGCAGAGCTAAAACTCATGTATGTTCCACTAACTTTTGCCTAGCAGTACTAACTTTTGCCTAGCAGCACTAAATCCTGCCTAGCAGCATTAACTTTACAACTATCAGTTTTAACTCCAAATTCATCACTAATATCATCTTCAAACCTCATCAATCATAACTCTAACAAACACATCTTCATGAGATTAAGTAATCCAATGCTAGCAACTAAAAAGTTAAATATGCTAACGTCAAAAGCCTTTGTGAGAAGATCTGTAACATTTTGGTCTGTGTGAATCTTGATCACCTGAATCAACTTCTTCTCATAAGAATCTCTGATGAAATGGTGCCTTATCTCTATGTGCTTGGTTTTAGAGTAAAACACTGGATTCTTCACAATATAAATGGTGCTTTCATTATCAATGTAAATCTTGGTGTTCATGAAATTAAACCCATAATCAAGCATTTGATTTTGGATCCATAACACCTGTCCACAACAATTAGCAGCAGCAACATACTCTGCTTCAGTGGTAGAGTTGGCAACTATAGTTTGCTTTTTTACATTGCCATGAAATCAACCTTTTGCCAAGAAATTAACAACCTCCTGTTGTATATTTCTTGTCAAGGCTAGCTCCAGCATAATCATTATCAGAAAAAACATCCAAGTCAAATGGTGAATCTCTAGGATACCAAAGGCCTAATTTAGGCTGACCTTTAAGTATCTAAAGATCCTCTTCACTGCATGAAGATGTAAAGTCTTTGGTGTAACTTGAAACCTTGCACAAGTACAAACAACAAACATTATGTCAGGCCTAGAAGCTGTTAAGTACATCAATGATCCAATCACTGATCTGTATAAGTGAACATCCACATCCTCAGCTTCTTCATCCTTAAGCAATGCCTTGTTAGTCTCTATTGGAGTGCTTGCTGTCTTAACTGAAGAGAAATCAAATTTCTTTAATATATCAGCCACATACTTGTCTTGGCTGATGAAGATTCCATCATCTCTCTGCATAACCTGCAACCCTAAGAAGAAAGTGAATTCCCCTATAGAACTCATCTGGAACTTCTTGTGCATCAAACTTTCAAAATCAACACATAAAGACTTCTTTGTAGACCCAAAGATGATGTCATCTACATACATCTGTACTAACAGGATATCACCTTTGTCTTTCTTGATAAATAAAGTCTTATCAATGATCCCTCTTCTAGATCTATTTTCTAATAAGTAGGTAGACAAGGTCTCATACCAGGCTCTAGGAGCTTGATGTAGACCACATAAAGCTTTTTCTACCTTATAAACTTTATCAGGGAACTGTAGATCTTCAAAACTAGGAGGTTGACACACATACACCTCCTCTTCAATAGTACTATATAAAAAGACACTCTTTACATCCATCTGGTACACAATAAACCCCATAAATGATGCATAGGCCAAAAATAACCTGATTGCTTCTTTCCTAGCAATAGGAGAAAAAACCTCATCATAATCAATTCCTTCTTTTTGGGAGTAAGCTTGTGCAACCAGTCTTGCCTTATTTCTAACTAATATGCCTCTCTCATCTTTCTTGTTTCTATAGACCCATTTTGTTCCAATGGCATGCTTGCCTTTGGGTAAATTAACCAATCTCCAAACCTTTTGCAAACTAAA
>BQNB010105614.1:0-23567 GCA_026074375.1 Tanacetum coccineum
TGAAAAAGCCCAATAACCAAACCTGTACCTTATTGGGCCCAAACCCAAGCCCAATAAACCCAATTGGGCCCAATACACCAAACCCAAGCCCAACAAAAGCCCATTAACCCTTTTCACAAAACTTTAGGGACTAAAGTTATCATTTTTAAAAATGTTTTATAAAAGAAAAGTGGTAAAATAAAGTGAGGGACAAAAACTGCCAAATGGCAATTCTTTTGTTATGTTTAACAGCAGGGACTGTTTTTGCAATTTTTCAAACTTCTTTTTATTTCTTTTAGTAATAAACAGCAGGGACCATTATTGCAATAGTCCAAAACTCCCTTTTACCCTTTTAGTTATAAAACGCAAGGGCCAAATGTGTGACTTTCCAAACTTGGTTATAACTATTTTCGGCTTATAAATGAAATGAAAAGAGAAAGAAAGGTGAGGGGCTGTTCTTGCCTCTTCCCCAATCTTCTCTTTTAAACCCTGCAACCAACCATCGTACCCGCCAAAACCCAAACCACCATTTCCCACTGTTTTTCTTGCCATACCACCTCCCAAGTACCCTTCCCAGCTCACCCATACCATTTCCCACCTTACCCTGCCCCTATATCCCCTCCCACTTGGAAATCACTCAACCCGAAGCACCCCATCCATGGCTGAGAATGAAGAGAAGCAAATAGAGGGCTAGGATTGCTGGGATTGCTTTATACTCTCACAACAAACTCGTCCCAAGTCTTTGAGACTTGTATAAAAGAGCCAAGACCAAGCCGAAGCAAAACACACCATTTTTTTATGTTTTTAGCTTAATTTTAATTCCAAGTCTTTTCTTTTAAGCATTTAAGTGTATTCAGTTTATTTTTAAGTTTATGTTGTATTATTTCCAGTTTTAATAAAAGATAAGAGTTTTGTTTGTGTTATTTCATTTATCAAAATTTAAAGTGTAAGTTAAGCCTTTTTAATTCTGTTTAAATTGATTAAACATGTGTTAAAAGTGATTAGAGATCACTTGTAATCACTTTTCTTGGCCTTATTTCACCAAAAAATCAGTTAAAAAGTTTTTTTTATAAAATAAGGGGGTGTTTGGATAAGTCCCAAAATGGGTCATATGGGTGTTGTTGTGGGTCAAGCTCACTCAGCCAACTTTGGCTGAGTGTGTAGGCTTTATTAAGCCTCTTAAATCACCACCTTTAGTTTGGAAATAAGTTTTTAAGTGCCCTTTTGAATTCTGTCAAATTTTCAATAAGCTAAATTGAGCTTAAGTGCTCAAGCTGCTTATGCAGCTTAAGCACACTTTTGTTGTGCTCTTTGTTGTTGTTTCTAGCCAATAAACCCAACCCCTTGTTCTGTCTTTTAACTTGACCAAGTATAAGTCAAAGTTTGGATTTGCCATTTTTTTTAAGAACCCTCAATTTTAAGTCCTAATATCAGCTTGTTTAAGCTCACCTTTATAAACCAAGTTTTGAAAATAAGCTCATTGGAGACCCCTTTTAATCTGTTTGTGGTTTGTTTTGGCTCAAAAGCTCTTTAGAGCTTATTGCATAAGCTCAAAAAGCCCTTAAGTTCACTGTGTTGCCCTCCCCTGGTGCTGAGCACCATAACTCAGCCCACTTTTCTTGCTTATTTTGTATTAAGCTCTAGGATTTTTTTTAGCTTTTATCTATAGCTTAGTAGTAGTTCTTTAAGCCCCCAAAATCTTGTAGCTTATTTCACTTTCTAGGTTAGTTTAATTTAAGCTTAAAGTAGCCCTTTTTCTGTTTTCTTTTATAAGCTGTTAACAAAGCTTATTTATTTCCAGCTTTATTTTACGACACATTTTTGGGGGTGTTACAAAGTCAATCCAAGTATTTTTAGCTGTCTTACAGCTAATGATTGACTCCATTATTTCATCTGATAGACGTGATATAATGATGCTTTTAAGGTGTAGGTCTTGGTTGACCACCCTCCCCTCATCATTTGACCATTGTGCTTCACGTTTGTTTGCACCTTATGTTGTCTTGAGTTGGAAAGGACCATCCTTAATACATGTAATGTAGTGGGATTCTATTCCAGTTAAGTAGCAAAGCATGCACTTTTTTCACTTATTGAATTTACCAACTTTAAATCGAGGAGCAATAGCAGAATAGATACCTCCCTTTTTATTAACAAGTTGGGGTACATTACTTTAAGCCATTGTAGGATCTTGATTTTAAAAACTTTTGAACAGTCTAGAAAACTTGTTTTATAAAATCAAACTGCTTTGATACCACTTGTTGTCCCCATTTACTAGATTACAACTAACTACAAAGTTAATATAACTTGCCCCATGCTTAAGTAATGTAATGAAAAGGTTTTGTTAAAGATAAAAGACTTAAAGTAAAGAATACAAATCTTTTTAACGTTTAATCCTTATTTGATATTTATTAAAAAATTATACCTGGTTGTTTGCGGAACAACAACCATGATTGAATGACAATGTATGGTATGGTGATCTCCTCTCTAATACCAACTCTAAGTAAACCAAAGTATTACTTGAGTTAACAACTAAGCTAAACACTGAATGACTTAGGTGCTTGTTGTATTTAGAGGAGTAGAGTGTGAATGACTCGTCTCATTTATTGCACAAACTTAAAAACCCTACTTCTGTACAACATGTTCTATTTATAGTGTTAGGTTGGGTAAAGCTCATGTGGGTGATAAGTGCGTGTCTTCAAGTTGATTGGACAAGTACATTCGTACATTTGTCTCTATTACATGTACCTATTCTAGGTAAGAGGACAACACACTTTCTAAAAGATCAGTGATGACATTGACCTTGTTCTTATACCCATTTCAAGATAGATTGACTTCAGAGGTTAAGTACTTGTCCTTATCTCTTCAAACTATCATGCCTATTCTTTAGTCCCTAAGTTCAGGTTCTTCGAATGTTGAGGAGATCGTATGGGTTCAGTGAGCTTATTGCCACAACTCACTGAACTCATCATCTTCTTATTTGGTTCAGGGACTTCATTTAATGAGTACCGCCTCACTGAATGGTAAGTCTTTCTTCATAGACTCTGATTGAACACTTGAAGGTAACTCATTGAATGACTGTCCATTTAGTGATTTAAGTAATGTTTTAGGATATCTAACACTTGGATAACACAAAGATCATTGGGCACTGAATTGGCCTAATAGTTACACACGACCGGGTACTCTGCCCGTTAGTGCATGTGTAGATCTTAGGTAGACGAGACCTTATAAATTTTAAAACCAGATCTAAACGCATCAATGATCAAGCAATTGATGATGAACGTGATGCGGTTCCAATTGAGGTGGTAGCTGAAGAAATTGTTGTAGAAGAGGCAGTTGATGGGGATGATGGTGAACTTGTACTTTCTGATGGGGATGTGATTCGAGATTAATTATATGCTGCAATTGTTGCACAAGATGGAGTATTCTCAATTGATGATGGGGATATCATTCCAGATGAGTATGCTGAAGCCTGAAGTGGTTGCACAAGAGGGGGTTTTCTCAACTGATGATGGGGATGTCATTCCAGATGAATTGTACACTGAAGTGGTTGCACAAGAGGGAGTTAGGCTAGTTGATGATGGGGATGTGATTCCAAATGAAGTGGTTGTAGAAGAAATGCTGGAAGACCATATCAATCAATAGGAGAAAAGTGATGACTGACAAGGAAAATGAAGATGATGCTCAATGAAAACTTGTATGTTTACTTGCATAAACTGTTATACGTTTGCTATGGTTATGTAGTCGAAGATTAAGATAGTATGTAGTTTTCTAAACTTGATCTAGTGATTGTGTAATAGCCTAAGAATGCTTGCATAATTTTGTGATCTTATGGAATGGAAGTCTACCAATTAGGCAATTCTATGTATTTAAATTGACTTGCAAAAGCCAAACTTTAAAAGGCAGTTGCAAAGAATGGCAATAAAAAGGGATGGTGAAGAGGCAATGTTTTTGTAGTATGAAAGCCTATATGTGGTATGAATTTGAGGGATATGTATGCATGTACATAGACTACCAAAAGTCAAACATTATATTCATATGGGTTAGAGCTTTAACATTGTTCTTTGGGTACAATCGGATGCTAATTTCACATACTTATGCAGCATAGCAATCATAGAATTTAAACCATTTTCAAATGATACAACAAAGTTAAACGTACATACTAATCTTATAAACCACTTTCTAAACACCCTTTATCAACACAAAAAATCAAACAGCAACCACATGAATAACATATGGTCTAAGTAAAATACAAAGATCAAGATAATATGGACAAGTAAAAGTGTAAAACAACAAACATCAGTGAGATCATATTTATACCGAAAAAAACCAGCCATAAGCAAACCATTAAAACATTCTATTCATAAACATAAACCTTACAAAACATATTCATCACTAAAAAACAACATACTTAAACTAAAAACAAGATTAAAAACCACAACCCAAAAGCCACACAACACAACCCCTGCACCAAAACCCTAACATAGTAACCATTCCTTCAACTTCCCAACAAAGAGGAGCTTCTCACACGCATCAAGATAGGATTGATTCACCATAATTTAGAGACGAGTTGCCTTCTCCATATCACTCTGTTGCGCACGCTTTAACACACGAGTAGTTTCCATAGCCTCTAGGTTATTATGTAACCGTGGAAACCTTTTCAGCTCCCCAATCACCTCTGCCCTGTTTCATAGTATCAACCATCTCCAAACAAAGCTCTCAAAATTTCTCCTTAAATTATAAGTCCTTATCTACTTCCCTCTCCATTAACACGAGCACGTGATCAACTGTCATTGTCGCTTTTGTAGCAGTTGCCAGTTTTTCAAGACGGGTAAGAAGGTTTTTCATTAATGAGAATGAGACAATTTGGAGTGCTAATTTTTTAAGGGTTTGTTAGGAATGAGAGAGTTTGTGTTTATGATAGGGTTAAATACAATATCTATGTGTAATTTGGAACGATTTATAGGAAAATGAATCGGTATGTCAAATAAATGAAGAAGGCCGAAAGTTATAGACATTGCAAATTTAGACCTTGAAATAAAGTATTCACTATGTAGAAAAATTTGTCAGGTGGTGTAAATTCGACGAGAAATGATAGAAGACGATAATACCCTCACGTGCAGAGCACATGAGGCCACTTAACGGGAGAAATAACGCTCGTTTGGCTTCAATGGCTTTTTTGCAATGCCACGTCGGCTTCAGTGACATTTTCGAAAAAAAATGTTTTCGGGGTTTTTTTTTGCAATTTTCGAAAACTTTTAAGACAAAATTTGTAATTGGGCAAATTGCATAAAAATGTAGCCAACTTACCACTTGTTATAAAATTGTGTAGTCAACTTTTTTTCCTATAAAATCATTAAACATTTGAATTCCGACTATTGTAACATAGGGGTAAAATAGTCACCCACTACATACAATAAACGAAATTAAAAAGTTAAATGATTTTATAAGAAAAAAAAGTTGACTGCACAACTTTATAAAAAAATATAAGTTAGCTACATTTTTATGCAATTTTCCCCTTGCAATTTCCTAACCTTAAAGATGATCTTTTCATGTGTATGAAAGGGTTATTAGAACAAAGACCGTTCGGTACTTCGGCGTATACTCGATCATTTTCCATTTCAGTTTAGACATGCTCACTCATCATTATCTCCATTCAATTTGTTATGTTTCAACAAATTATTGTTAATTAAGTTCATCATTTGTTATGCATGCCTATCAAATTCATATCCACTAAAGAGGTCAACCCTTACTTATTCTCGTGTAGTTGGTAATCAATCAGAGATTTTCCAAAGAGACAAGAACGACATACATGATGATGACGAGGTCGATAAAAATATACATTTGGTTTAAATATCATCATGCCAGTCGTATATCATGGATAGCCGGACAGTGCAACCAAAATTCTTAAATAGCTAGAATTTGTCGGGGGAACAAAATTCGTAGAGAGAGAAAGAGTCAACGAGTTGCAATAAGAAGAGAAGGATAGATAATTAGAGTACTAAATTTGTTACAAACACAAAAGATATTATTGAAACCAAGTACACGAGAAACAAAAAAGAAGACAATACATAAAAAGGCCGTAAAAGGCCATTATCTGATCGAAAAATGTAAATTCTATCGAGTCTCATCTCTCTTCAGTCTCCATGAATCACCGAACCCTAAAGTGCAGCCATCACATTGAGTGTATCAGTATACGAGTAACAAAATCAGTTTAATAACTTAATTAGCACCACAAACCATTTAAAAAAGCATTTTTTTTTCTTTGAAAACATTATGTTTAAACAAACCCATCACATTATGTTTCTTTCTAATTAAAAAATTCCAAAGAGACTTGCACACTAGAAAATGTTGTTATTTTATAAACTCTCTACAATATCAAAATTATGTCATCGAGTAGATTTTTAACCATTATCCTTTATAGTGCTTGACAATTGACATTATTAATACACATGTTAGAGAAAAATAGACCCCCGTAAAATTAATGCATTAAATTTTGGCCCCTGCCGGTGGATGTATGAATTATATCCAGTTCAAAATCTATTACTCAGTTTATTGGGCAGGGCCCATAAAAAGGTTGCATATATATGTGGGTACGTAGATCTAATTTCTTGCCCCATTATAGAATCAAGATACCATGTTTTAGTGTTGTTGAGTTTTTAATGATAAAAAGTTGACATACCTGGTGCAGTCGGTTCTGGTACTGATCATGTATGGAAGATTAATACCACATTTGCCTGGGAGTTGAATAGCTCTTTTGGTTTTGATATGTTTGGTATAGCCATTCCAACTCTTGACGCAGCCACAAGCGGTTCTCCTGTCAGCAGTGGTTCTAGCAAGATTGTTAAGTCTTCTAACACCTTTGCAACAAACTGGTGGTAGGGGTCCACCATCCTGTAAGTATTTAAGGCAAGGCGGCAAAGTTGCAACTACCTGACGACAAGTGAGGGCATTTGCATGTGGTGCAAACAACACCATGCAAGCAACCACAACACAAGCAATCTTCGTTAACATACCAGCAGCCATTGTTATGTTACAGGAAATTGTGGTTGATGATAAGAAAGATGCAAAGATATCGGGTTTTTTTATAGGGCCCAAGAGTTATCATGGCCGACCAATTCTGACGACCGACACTTTTCCTTTCTCATAGGCACATGTATATTTTTGAAATTAACAATTTCGGATCCAAGGCAAAAATAGTATTAAATTAAATTAAAATACTACAGTATATAGTATTGAAATTATATGTTCACGGGACTATCTATTTCAAACGACTATTTGTTACGTAGAAATCATATTCCTCTGCAATTTTCTTTTTTGTTGTATTAAAGTAATAAATGTCTGCATTCTATTACAATATCTTATTAGTGAAATTATTGGAATAATATATGCTAATAACTCAAATGATACTATTGCCTAATTTATAAATGCTATTGTCAAATATACAGCAAGACAATATATATACCAAATATATATTATTCCAACAGAAATGCAACAAATACACATTTTTAAGACAGTATCGTGACATTATATTGGGACGAGGAAGCATAAATTTTGTGCGGTTAAAACATTGATACTTGTATAACAAAGGTTTTGGGCGCATATATGAATGAAAGCATTAAGCACAAGAATAGGTGTGGGTTTTGACTTTTGAGTATGATTAGTTGGGACATGTGACCAAACAACACCCATGTTATCAAAAGAGAATCATTTAGGCTACTAGATCTATCACCCATGTTATCAAACGTATCAGCGACTTTACTGTCCCTAGATCTATCACCCATGTTATCAAAACGGCTTGTGTTCCTGTTTTTCCTGGTTTTTTTCTTTTTTTTTTTAATTTTTATAATTTTGCTTATATTATAAAACTATGAAACTGAAAGCGCGAAATAATAATTATAAAGTTTAACAAGTCAAAAGTATGAAACTGTCAAAAAATAAGAAACATAACCTAATATAAAACTGCGTTGTACTGTAAAAAGGGTACAAAAAAAATCTTTTGTACTTTTTTTGTACTATTCAGTGGACCAGGGAGTACCAATAGTAGCACCCTATCAAAGGGTATCAATAACTTTACTGTCACTAGATCTATCACCCATGTTATCTATCACCCATGTTATCGTTATCAAAAGAGAATTATTTAAGGCCACTAGTGATGGTCACCATGTGATCAAATCAATTTAGCGTCAACTTAGTTTTCTTTCTTTAAGACCGAACACATTACAAAATACTCGTAATAAAGCGACCTCGGTCATAATAAAAAATATACTCTCAAAAATAAATTAAAAAAAGACTCACATACAAACATATTTAATTCATTCAATTGGCCAGGCGACCTAACCTTTCAAATATAGCGGGAGACGCGTTTGGTTTGTGCTATGTAAGGGGGTAGCGTTTGAAATGGGCGATCGACTGAACCATTTGGTCATTGGTATGAGTGGTCTTATTATATTTGATATAAAAGATTGTTGCATCCATCTAATATTCACACACATCTATCAAGGTAAACATGGATTGCGAAAAATGAGAAACATAAAATATAACACAATTTGATTAGTGCATCACATCTATCTATCTATACTTCTATATCTATCAATCTATACTCTCTTATAAAACACAGTTTTTATACATTCTCATTAAAAAGTTTTC
Organism: Tanacetum coccineum; assembly: GCA_026074375.1. Classification (NCBI taxonomy): domain Eukaryota; kingdom Viridiplantae; phylum Streptophyta; class Magnoliopsida; order Asterales; family Asteraceae; genus Tanacetum; species Tanacetum coccineum. Next base: position 8,623 of record BQNB010105614.1, read on the forward strand.
CTAAAATATCTTCAATTTTGGTAGTGTCAAGTAGGGCAGAGCAAATAGACCGGTGGACCGGACCGGACCGGAAAACCGGACCGAACAGGACCGGACCGATCGGACCGCGGTCCGGTCCATGGTCCGGGGTTTTGGACCAATTCGGTCTTCGGTCCGGTCCGGTCCGACCAAAAACCCGAGATTAAGCCTTATAGGACCGGACCGGACCGTACCATTTCCGTCCGGTCCACGGTCCGGCTTTTTAGACCATTTCGGTCTCGGTCCGGTCCGGTCCTAGCCGGTCCGGTCCGGTTTTGGACCGTTGCTCACCCCTAGTGTCAAGTGTCCTGCACTTTTAAAACGTTTATGTTTGGAAATAATATTAACCAAACTTTGTGATGATATTGTCTACTTAGTCACTACATGTTTGACTATATATTTTAGTTTCATGAAAATTTCCAAAACTCATATTGCGAATTTAAATCACCAAAGAACTTTGAAATTGAAGTCAACTTCAAAACCTTACAGTAACTCGTGATTGAATGCTCTGTTGTGATTTTTATAATGAGGAAAAAAATATAATGAAATAAAGTTAGCAGTTCAAATAAAGATTGAAAACCATTTAGTTAAAAAAATTCAAAGCATTTCAATATTTCCTAATTTTTAACATAGCAAACTTGGAAATAATCCCAAAAAATCAGCCATATAGAATCTCTTTCTGGCATTTGAATTTTATTTTGAGAATTTTTTTTGACCATATGATCACAAAGACACGTTTTTGTCTAAAACACACAGATATAATATACGATTTATTTGAGGATACATGATTTCTTTTTATTTGATTGCTATGTTAATTCGAAATTAAATGTAATCACAGTGATTGAAAATCATATTCGAAATTGTATCCAAAAACTGATGAAAACTTTGAGTATAAAGAGTCCTTTCTGTTTGTTTTCACATCATCATCAACAACATCGATCCCGTCAAAACATTCAACCACAATTTGTAATACTATTGTAGTATTGTATAGCAAGAGCCTTAGTTTTTTGGTATCTCTTTTGCTTAAGAATCCATAAGTGAATAAGTGATTTATGTGTATTTGAACTTTGAGATATATGTTAAAAAAGAACTTTGAGATATTGGTTTGATGTCCAAAATCAAACTATTTCAATTGATACAACATGGATTAGGGGTGAGCAAACTAAACCGAAAACCGACCCGACCCGACAAACCAAGCCGAACCGAGCCGAACCGAGCTTATTCGGTTCGGTTTTCGGTTTTGGATATCTATTTCGGTTTAGTCGGTTCGGTTCGGTTCGGCTCAAACCCGACATTTTAGTCGGTTCGAACCACTAAACCGAACCGAACCGATCCAAACCGAGCTTATTCGGTTCGGTTTCGGTTTATATAGGGTTCATTCGGTTCGGTTCTCGGTTTCCAAAAATCCTTGACTCGGTTTCGGTTTCGAGTCGGTTTTTCTCGGTTCGAGTCGGTTTCGACCCGATGCTCACCCCTAACATGGATTAGTTTATGTCTAACTTTTTTTTATCATCTATCTATAAAATTTACTTTTTGCAGGTTACTGATGAGGTGTTATTTTATACACTATTTCAGGGTCATTTAACCTCTTAAATCATGCAAATATGTCCAGATTATGTGCTTAATCGTTTGTTTTTAGGTTTTTAGCACTTGAATGGCATTTGGAGGAAATACACGTGACTTGGGCTCATTTGGAGAAGAAACGGACAAGTTTACGGACCTAAACCAAATCTCTTGAAGATTTATGCATATAGCGCGTGGAGACGGCGTCGCGGCATAAAGCGACGTCGTCGTGATCTATCCAGTGACGACGTCAGAAATACAGCGACGACGTCAAGACGTGGCCGAATTAAAAGTGGATCTAGAATCATCTATGTGGCGACGGTGTTAGGACTTCAAAGCGACGCCGTCGCAACGATTTTCCTATATATATTAAACCGAAATTAGGGTTTTAAGTGTGTAATTTTGTATAATTTTAGGGATACGAACCCTAGTCATTCCAGCAGCTTTTAAGGTCATTTTTAGGGCCTCAAAACCCTATTGTAACTACCTTTAATCCATGTTTTAATCAAGTAAGATTATTTATCATTAATCATTCAATATGTCTATGTGTTGTGTGATTGATTTATTTTCTTGCTTTATCTTTAACATGCTAGGCTAAACCTTCCTTTGTATTTAGTTATGATTGCATGAAACTTAGGTTGTAGATCCTTTTGATGTTGCTTCTTGTTGATAGATGTGCGTGTTAGGCTCTAGAAAACTAGCTATAAGATATTAAATTGGCATAGACGTTTAGGGAAACGCGAGTAGTGTAGAAAGGATACCATCGGTAACAGTATTTATACTACCTTACCCCTAATATGGTTGATCCCTCTTAAGATATTTCACATGCATTTAATATACTCTTAGGGGCCTTGTAATAGTCTCCATACTACCTTACTTGTGCGTTGCCCTAACGGAATATTAAATAGACGGCGGGTTCGTGTAATCCGTTCATGACCTAGAAAATACTTACACAGATCATCACAAGTGTGACAAGGCAACAGATCTAGGAGAAGCAATCTGAGGAGTAGTGCATGATTAGGTAAATACATCTTTTTATCATAAAGTTATCACCAGTAGTATAGATTATAATTAGTTTAATTATTAGTTAATCAAACCAACCTCTCAAACCATGATATTTACCTGCTTTCTTATAAATATAAAAACACAAAAAGAATCTTCTCTCAACCCCTTAGAATTTTGTTAGACCGTGTTCGAGCCTTCCCAACCTATTCCCCTAGAGAACGATAACAACCCCCGAGTCTTGCCTATACTACACTGCAACGATTAGGTACACTGCCTAGGGGATTGTAAAACTTCCTGTGAAGTCTTCGCAACCCTCACATTAAGTTTTTGGCGCCGCTACGTGAGGAATACTTAGGTTTCGATCAATGTTTAACTTAGTTCTACTCGCTTGAATCCTTTCAAGTGAGATTTTATTTTCGTTATATTAGCTTTTTCGTAGTCTATCTTTTCTTTGTGTATTTGTTTCGTAATCCATTCTCGTCAACCACCATGGGAGATGCGAATCCTATCTGTACTCTTGGAGATTACTCCAAACCTAGCCACGAAGGCTACAGGAATACCATTGAGCTCCCCGTAGGGAACAATGTGGTACCTCTTCGATCTGACACCATCCGGTTGGTGCAAAACGGATGCTCATTCCACGGACTTCGGTCTGAGGATCCAAACCAACACCTCAAGGATTTCTTAAAACTTGTGGACTCACTTGACCTTGACTGTGAAAATAAGGAAAGAATGCGCATGTGTTTATTTTAATTTTTCCTTCGCGATCAAGCTAGCAACTGGCTTGAACGTCTTCCAGCAGGATCCATCACCACATGGGAGGATCTGACTACTCGTTTCCTTGCTTAATTCTCTCCACCGGGAAGGACCGCAAAACTCCGCAATGATATCTTGATGTTCCAACAACATCATAGAGAATCTCTCTCAGAAGCATGGACTCATTTCAAGGACTTACTTCAAAAAGTCCCTCATCATGGCATCGATCTTTGGCTCTAAGTCTAAATCTTTTATGACCATGTCAATCCCTTCACAAGATGAAACATTGACCAATCGGCCGATGGCAAACTTTGTGACAGAAACGCTGAATAATCCTGGGCATTATTAGAGGACCTCGCCCTCTATGACAACAAAAGTTGGAACGACCCAAGGGATTTTGCTAAGCCGGTCAAGGCAATCTCTTTGCCTCAAGATGTCCCGAGTACATCCTACCGTCGCCTCATCGAGCTCAAAAATCAAGTCTAATGCTTGATGGAAGCTCATCTTGCTCTGATGCAACCTACTCAAATGAACAAAATTACTTCTTCATGTGAGATATGCGGTGGTCCCCACGACACTTGGTACTGCATGGAAAATCCTGAACAAGCCTTTGTTGATTATGCATCCTCGCGAACCGACGGGACAAGAAGTAGGTAGTTCGCTATGAACCAAGGACCAAGAAACTTTAACGAAGCCGCCAATACTTGGAAGAAAAAGCTAAACTTTAATTGGGCACACGCCCAGACATTTACCAGCCCATGAAATGGCTCATTCTCTACCTACTCATCTAGTTACCAAACAAAGCTTGATAAGGCACTAATTGATTTTAAATCTCATCAAGAGAAAAGACTATCGAGCCTAAGGACTCAACTTAGACAACAGCAAGATGACATGATTAGTAAAATTAATCTTTTGTGGAAAGCTATTTCTAAAAAGCTTGATGACACTCCCATTCGTTACACTGCAGGAAACCCCGCAGCTCAAATGAATTTCACGTCTACTAACGACCCCACAAGAGAGGAGCTTCAAGGCAAGAGAATCAAAAGCCCATCAAAGTTATTGTCCCCAAAATATCTGTCTCAGTCATCCTTAGCAGAACAAAATAGAAACCCTTCATCCCTAAAACGTGTTTACTTTGTTAATTCAATCGTTATTCTAAATAAGGAAGATGAAGCTAAGGAAGAGGGAAATGTGAAGACCAGCACAACCGAGTACGAGGATCACGAGATGACTGTGGAAAGCGAGGAGGAGTTCGAGGAAGAAACTGAAGATGAAATCGAAGAAGAAGAGGAAGATAGCCCGAAACACTTTGACACTTTCCTCACTATGAAAGAATTAAGGTATCTGGCTCTTGAAAAACCCTCGACCCCCATGGGTAAAGGCCAAGGTTAGAACCGGGGACTTGAATAATGTTAGATTTTCTTGCATGATTGGCCACTTCGACAAGAAGCAAGCCTATCTAGATATGGAATCCCCAATCAATGTAATGTCTAGGCTTCATTAAAATTGGATCATGAGTAAAAGGTTGGGGCCAAGAAGGAAACCATCAAACCTTGGGAAAATCTATAATTTTGTGGGAAGAGTCAAGGGGCTAAAAGTTTTTGTTGTGAACTTCACATACGAATGTGAATTCATGGTGCTTGAGGATACCACTAGTGTCATTGATCATGACCTAGGGTCAGTTATTTTCGAAAAATCATTCGTAGAAGCAATCGGGCTCGTTTACAACAGGGAGGAAGAAACAATCATGTTTGAAAAAGATAAGGAGAAGATTGTGTTTAAAATGCCCCACAAGATTGAAATGTTCAAACACATAGATTTTACAAACGTAAAACCGATCGCATACCTCCTTTTGCCATAGAAAGTAACGATGACAGCATCAGAAAAACACACTACTCTGATAGCTTAGATTTGGGACATGAATACAAACATGATGAAAATGTGTGCAGAGCCATTTGGAGCTTGATAGCCATGAAGGCCAAGAGAAACAAAGAAGAAGTCACATAAGGACGTGTGACTTCGAGTCTAGCTACAAGACTTATAAATAAAGAAAAGCGCTTCTTGGGAGGCAATCCAATGTTTATTTTTCCCGCATATTAGGAGTGTCATGTGTTTTAATTCTTTTCATTTATTCTTTTATGTTTAAATTACTTTGTAATCATGCTTTGTTTTGTTTATAACTTCGTCTTATTTACAATCAAAGGTATTTTGTATAGAATAAGTGTAGGGGGATATATCCTGTTTATAAAGAACTAAATTCAAACATTTAAAATAAATTGTTTAGATTAATTCGCGTCAGTTTCGAGTCATATGATTGTAATGATTAATTCCATATTTTTATGTAGTGCTTTCTACAGATATAACTAATAAAATTGCATGCAGGAAATTTCTCATTAAAAACGAAAAAGAAATCTTCACAGTGCCTGGAGACGGCGTCGGATTAAAACCCTACGGCGTCGCGTCTCTAGCAATGTGAAGATTTAAAAAATTTCAAGTATTTTTGAAAATTAGAATGTGCAATATTTAAAATTTGTAATTCCTTTATAAACCTGCATAAACCTATGATTACATCATTACTCTCATCCCATGGTTACTGTTTTCATAGAGTCAAAACCCTAAATTCTCGTTGTATATATATCTATTCCGTCGATTTTATGCTTAGTATGGTTGTCTTTGTCTTTGATTACAGGTTATATTTAATAAGAAGAAGCTTGGAAGTTCTTAGGAAGTTTCATTGGATGATTCTTGGAGGACAATTTAACTAGTTATCGCATGTTTCTTCTTCATTATTGAGCAAACCAGAGGAGTACGAGTTTCTTTTACTTGTTTTCTTTTCCCTTTATTCGTTTTTACGGGTACTTCTATAGAACATTGGGGACAATGTTCAACTTAAGTGTAGGGGGAAAATAAGCCTTAGAAACTATTCCTTCAATTGCCATTTGCTTGTTCCTTAAAATGATGGGTAATATATCAAAACATAGCATAAAAAGGTAATTTTGACCATAATTTAATTTTTTTTATGACATATACCGACAAAAACCGAGTATTAATAGCTTCTCATGGATAGGAATGGGTATGACTAGCACAAAAACCCTTAGAATTCCACCCAAAAATATGAGGTTTGCCTTTAGATCTTTAGGAATCTGGGTATCCATTATTGATACCCAAGATAATTTATACCTTTAGCTTTCTCGAGTTAATGTTTGAATGCAGTCATATGTGTCTATTCCGTCGTTACAGATGTGTACGTATGCTCTTTGTTACCTTTTCTGGAGCATTGGTATCGATATTAAATTATATGAGTGTACCGGTAGTATATTAAATTCTAAAACTTGTTTTTGTGATGCATCCTGAGACCGCATAGTAAGTATTAGGATTTGCTAGATACGAGGCACTAGGATTAACCCATGTTTTAAACCTGTAATTGTTATTATGGTCACACCAACTATATAACTATCTCACACCCTTGCCATGCACTCATTTTTAGTGCAGGATACCCCTCGTACAACCCTCCGAGCTTATCCTTTTTCACGGTTCTCGTAATTTTCTGGTTAAGCCGGACTATTAATGAAGAGCATTGTCACCCTTAAACCAATTGTGACACCCAAATCGCCTTAGCCTACCTTGTATGTACTCACCTTTAGTACATTATTGTTTTCATCCAAGTTAGTTATTGAGTACATGGTTGCTAAGTCCTTATCCTTGTAAATAAAGTTTTGGGACGATTGAGATTCATGGTAGTATTAATCTTATGAAGAATTAGGGAAGAAGTAATTTATTACCCCCAATAGAGCTCAATAAGCTCCATGTTATTTTGATCCAACTCAATTCGGGTCATTAGTTAGATTGTAAATATCAAGTATGTAAAAGTTCAAGTGTAGGGGTGCATCTATAAACCCCCATGATGTATTATATGTTTAAGCAATGGCAAAGCAAAAGTGTAAAAAATAAGAAAAAGAAAAGAAAAGAAAAGAATCGAAAAAATATAAAAAAGGTAAAAAAAATGTACGGGCTGTCATTTGCTTATGTTTATATTAGAGTCAAGAAAAGAAAAAGAAAGAGATTGGTGTAGAGTTTTGTAGAGTTTGTATATCTTTGTCCGAGTTCTTGGCTTAGCAACCAAACCAACGTGTATTCGTATAAATAATTACCTAATCATTCCACTCCAAATTCACCCAATAGTCACTTCCCAAATGTATCACATCCGTTTCTATTTCCATTTATGTTCTCTTACACCTACACCCCACAACCCTTTAAAAGACCTCTTTGACAGTAATGAATAATACTTGCGCCTAGCGGTGGAGGTTTGATCCTTTACCAAGCCTATGGTAATATATATGCTATGACAGGTAATGAGTGTTTAATTTTCCGTTTCCCATAGTTGTTATAATTTATTATACACCCGAGTGAAAGAGAGAATCTAAACACTTATGTGAGGTGCTAGTATATACTTTCCGTGCTTTTAATTACGAGGTCTAGAAGGTTGTGATGTAAAATACTTTTAAAGAGTAGGTTAAATAACCCCAATATTGCTATTGTCTAGATAGAAAAGCCCATTTGCCTGAGGACAAGCAAATCCCAAGTGTAGGTGTATTTGATAATGTGTCATTTTATACACTATTTCAGTGTTATTTAACCCCTTAAATCATGCAAAGATGCCCAGATTATGTGCTTAATCATTTATTTTTAGGTTTTTAGCACTTGGATGACATTTGGAGGAAATACACGTGATTTGGGGTCATTTGGAGAAGAAACGAACAAGATTACGGACCTATACTAAATCTCTTGAAGATTTATGCATACAACGCGTGGAGACGGCGTCGCAGGCATAAAACGACGCCGTCATGATCTATCCAGTGACGGCATCAGAAATATAGCGAGGACGTCAGGACATGGCCGACTTAAAAGACGATATAGAATCATCTATGTGGCGACGGCGTCAGGACTTCAAAGCGACGTCGTCGCAGCGATTTTCCTATATATATTAAACCGAAATTAGGGTTTTAAGTGTGTAACTTTGTATAAATTTAGGGAGATGAACTGTTAGCCTCAAAATATTGAGTCGAACAATGGAAGTTCGTTCATAATTATATTAGGTCTCGGTCACTAAATTAATATACGTTGTATTAGGCTAGACGGGTAAACGGGCTTTTATTTGTAATCTAATCGGTCACGTGTATCGGGCGAAAGCCCAAGTAAACCCGAGCCCGACTTGTAAAATTACTAAAGGCATGCAAGCCTTTTAGTCTTCACTATAAATACCCCTCTCTAAGGAAGGAGAGAGTGTTGGTTCATTTGTAAACTTTTGATATTACAAGTAAACTTTCCATTCTCTCTCTAGATTTCTCTCACTTTCTCTCTCTATAATTCCTCCTAGTTTCTTCCTTATTTTCTTGTTAAGGTTAATGAAGTGAAGTGATAGAGGGTTATCGACATTTGGTATCAAGAGCCTCGGGTGTATATTTCGTTTTTCGCGATAAAGTGCGTTTAGGCATAACCGGAAGCACATTAATTAATCTACGCTTCAACAAATACCCACGTTTGTACCCAATACCTAAAGTTTTATTAAATGTTACCCAAGTTAATATTACTTTACATATTGTACACAAGAAAAATCAAACAATATACAAATGCTTGCAAGTAAACATCTTTATTATAAAAGCTACAAGTTGTAACTTGCTTATATTTTCACTAGATGTTGTATTAGTTATCAAAAGGATTCTAGAAGCCTTTTGCTTCTCAAAAACCCACAGCAACAACACTTGGAGACCAAGGAGCACTCATTTTTTTCATACAACAAAGTCTTGTACATCTTTTGCTCATTAAAAACTTAGCTAGTGTTGTCTCTTTGACCAAAGACCAAGAAACAAGATCCATAAAACCCTCAAGGTGTTTTTGGACTAGCTAATGCACACTTTTTGACCAAGGACTGCCATATATACATGTATACTAGTGTAAGAAACTCATAGATATCAAAACACTTAGCTAAAAATCACAAAAACACTCCCTTTGGCTCTTCAATAGGCCACGGCCTCAAACCCCCTTAATAACAAATCCATACCAATTTTTCTACAATCTATACACACATACACACATCCTTCCTAAGATATTCTAAGGCATTTGCAAGCATTGGCTAACCATATTCAAGCTTTAATCAAGAAAAGGAGGGGGCAAAAATAAATTAAGGGTTTCACTTGGAAAACTAAGGTTTCTTGGTTATAATCTTGGGTTTAAAGTCTAATAAAAGGGTTTAGCACTTACTTGTCATCACCATACATCATCCCATTAAGATTATCTAAAGCCTTTAACTTTTCATTTATATGATTATATGTATATGTGATATTTATGTAGTGAAATCACCATTTAGGACATGTTAACTTGTAAACTTTGATTTTTTTCTTTGTAAATGAAAGTTTTTATAAACATGACACATGTTGTATGATTATAATATGAATTATAAATGATACATAAGTGTTTTACAATCTTGGTTTAAGCTAAAATATTTATTAATGCCAAATTAATGGGTTTTTAATGGTTACATTAGAAAGCTACAGTAAAAGGAGTAAATGACTTTGTAAAATGTGTTAATATTGTTTTCCATGAACTTTTGTACATTTCATATTAATGATAAAAAGAGGTTTATAACAAAATTAAAGACTTACACACTATTGGTTTATGTGTTAAAATAAAATTGGTATAAAGAAGTGATAAAAGTATTACTAATGAAGATTATGGTTCAAAAATGTTATAATGGACTTAATGACTTTGACAAATGGATAAATTTTGGACTTATGAACCCCCCTAAAAGAAAAATTTAAAAAATTATTTTTTATAATATAATATAGTATATTAAGAGTGTGGTGAAAAACTGTGAACTTACTAGTTTAAAAAGTATATAAAACAAGTTTAATAAATAAGTAAATATATAGATATTAAGGGGCTGTTTGGAATCAAATTCCAAATAGTAGATATTATGTTTTATAAATATTCTACATCTCGTAACAATTCCAAAAAGGTAAGAAACTTGTCAAACAGATAAATAACAAAAAAGTTACGCTAATTACGAGTTATACGTAAATTAAACGGATTATAAAAATAGGACATTTATAAAAATTCTCTGTAAGTCAGCAAGTTGGTATATTTTTAACAAAAAAACACATTTTATAATTCTAACATGAATAAGAATCAAAGAATTTTTAATTAATAATGAAGAAGTTTATGATATTCCGCAGAAATTCAGTACTTTATTTATTAAAAGTTGTTACAAAAACTTTTATAAACTATGAACAGTAAAAACACTATTCATGACAGAAACTTTTATTTTTGTAAACCTTATAAATTGATAGAATTTTCAATAACGAGAGCGTGCTCGAAAGAATCGCTAAAACGGAGCTATAACGAATAAAATACGACGTTTAACGCGAGTGTTAAATGTTAAATTTTAAGTTAAAAAAAAAATATTTAACTGTTGAACAGTAAAAATCATTGTATTCATTAAAGAGGACATGACTTCCCCAAATGTCCTATTTTTGATACGTCAACTTATTACGAAAGCGTGACGAATAAAACGAGAGAAAACAGAACTTGAAACCAGAAGTTAATGTCATATTCCTATAATGATCTTTAAAATGTTTACAATTTAGTAAATATGTTTTCATAATTACTAATAGATGGTGATGTAGCTACATAAGACATGCATATGATGTTAGTTAATCAAAGCGATTAGTGCTTATACGACCTATGATAATTTAGGTTGCATTCGATCTTTTACGTGACGCTTTATCTGCGATATTTGGATTATCTGAACACAAGGTGAGTTCAAACCCCACATTTTTACGATTTCAATGTATTTATAACTTTTGGGGTGAAACAAGCTTTGGTTTTATAAATTGGACGCAATGTATATTTATATTGCTTACATGTATTGCCTAAGTAGCAATAACCCAAGTTGAGCCCCATTATCATGGACTGTCAATTTCATAGATGTAGTTGTGAAATTACAATATGGTGAGCGCGAATGTTAAGAATAGATCTATTTGGATTGACCTCCCTGTCCGTCGCGATTAGCTATCACCGGAGAATAGAACGTATAGCATGACGGATTCGGATGTTAGGTTGAACATCCAAATCGTGCAGAAATTGCAATATGATATTATATGCGATAAAGATTGTCGAGCTCATGTCAAGAGCTTAAGGAAAATGTAATCGGATTTTGTGATGTCTGCATATGTTGCTTTATCACGGGAAAGTATTGCGGTCCTTCATATTATATTTTACTAACCTATGAATTCACCAACATTTTTGTTGACATTTTAAAGCAATGTTTTCAGGTAGTCAATAGGCACGAGGTCAGGGATACATTGGTGGTTTTGATTTGGATATCATGCATTAAAGATTTTGTCGCATTACATTATGTATAACTGTTATGGGCTAGAAACTTTGTAATTTTGAACAAGAGGACAAGTGAAGCTTCGCTTATGTAACAAATACTTTGTTAATTCCAATGTATCGTTTTAAACAACTTTTTGGTCGTTCTATATACATCTTGTGTTATTGATCTATGAAGTAACATGCCCCGGAGATCCTTATTCCGCTGCGACCCATTTTGGGGGTGTTACATTATAGTTGTTAGCAAACTATTAGCTATCAACGGATTTGATATCTCTTTACTAGTAGCCGTTTGCTTTGGACTAGCCAACTCTTTATTTTAAAAACATGGTGAGTTGATTACCATACAGTTTTTGGTAAACTGTCAACCATCAACGGATTTGAGAAGTCTTTACCATAAGCCGTTTGCTTGTGGACTAGCCAGTTCTTATGCCTGTTAAGCATGGTGAACTGATGACCATTTGTTGTGTGGTGATTAAACCAACACTTAAACAATCCTTCCCAATTCCATCATAGTCCATAGTTTCCCAAAAAAAATATGCTCACTGCTACTGAGAGACTCATCACTTTCTTATCCTAGCTTGCTTCTCAATCATCTTCAGGAGTTGATAACAAACTTCATCCATTGTTCCATCTAGAAGCTTCATCTTGAGCATTACTTGGCAAGCATCTTTTGACAAAGGATATTTTCTATCTGCTAACATATATATAGTAGATGCATCCAATGTTAGGCAATGTACTGCACAAGTAGGATAATACCTCTAATTAAGTATCTTCTGTTGAAGTGGCAAACGCCATAAAAAAAAAAAAAAAAAAAAAAAAAATAAACAAAAAATAAAAAAAAAAATAAAAAAAAGAAAAAAAAAATAAAAGAAAAAAAATAAAAAAATTTAAAATAAGAAAAAAAAAAAAAAAAAATATAAAAAAAAAAAAAAAAAAAAAAAAAAAAAAAAAAAAAAAAAAAATCAAAAAAAAATAAAAAAATAAAATAAAAATAAAAGAAAAAATATACATCATCACTAAAAGATGGATCAAACATGGTCTTGAGATCACCCCAAAGTACTCTGTCATACATCTCTTCAGGTCTATTTGCCCCATACTTCTTTATCACTAATCTGTACAACTCTATAAGATCGTCTCTTGAAAAGTCTTTAAGTATGGCTCCAAAACTCATATAAATTTTATCAGAACCATCTCTTCTTATGATCTGATAAGCAGCCTTTTGACTTGATTGAGAAATGATCTTCCAATTAACAATAGTAGGAGGTTTTGTAGCAGTTGGAATAGCATCTACTCCAATCTCTGATTCTGATGAAGCATCTTTGACTTTATCTTTCATAAATGCTTCTCTTTCATTGTTAAACTCATCTTGTGTAGTCTTGGCAATATTTATTCCCTTTCTTGCCTTTTGCTTCCTTCTCTTTCCTGTTTTCTTAACTGGCACTTTAGCTTCTTCTTCCTTTACAACTTCATCTTTTCCCTTTGTGATTGAAGCATCCTCAATGTCAATCTTCTATTTCTTTAAAGTTTCTTGTTCTAGCTGTAATCCATGTCTTTTCACTCTTGCTTCAGTTTCCATGGGCACAAAGCTTTCAATACTATCAGCTTTTCAAATTCAATCTTCAACTCTTCAAAAGAAAGCTTCTTCAATTGAGACAATTTCCATGAGCTCTGATTCTTAAGAAGGTACTCATGTACCTCTGTTGTGCGTGTGTCATTGGCTTACTCTTTGTTTATGCTTTAGCTTTTTGTTCATCATAGAACTTCTTCTTCTCATTATCATTTTCCACATTCCATTTTGCAAAATCATCATTGCTTATACTTTCTCCCTGGAGACTCTTGACTACCTCTGTATTAGCTTCTAGTTTTACCCTAATGGTATACCAGTCTTCTTTAGTATAAAATTGTGCAGCTTTTTGAACTTCAGCCTTCCTTTTTAGTTGTTGTTCTGACAATTCTTGTTCTTCCTGTACTTTTTTGGCTAACATCTTATCTAAATGAATATGTTTTGCAACTTCTTCATCCATTTGAGCTTGCAATCTTATAGCCTCTTCCAATCCAGCTTCTTCTTGTCTTATTTGTTCTTTAGTCTTATAAGTAGCCTGGATATCCTCTTCAACCATCTGAGCTTTTCCTTCTCTTTGACCCTTTTTAAGAGAATGTATTATACTAGAAGTACTAATTGATGTTCTACCAGTATCAACATCTTCAATACCAAAATTAATCTCAAGTCTGGCAGTTTTAATCTCATCCTCAGCATCTAATTCAGTATTAATCTTTTTAGCCATAGACCTTGCTCTCCTCCTGTATCTCTTGCCCTTATCAGTCGACTTTGCTTTGCTAACACTTTGAGAAGCAACTTTTGACAAAGTTTTAGCTGCCTCCAAGATTGTAGGACTGATTTCTTCTTCTTCTTGAGCCTCCCTTGAAGCTTTTGTAGGAGTAACAAAATCTGTTGACTTCTCTTTCATGGATTCTCTAACCAAGGAAACTAGAGGATCATCATCAATATCTTGAATTATCCTCCCCTAATCCTCTGGTTCTTCACCTTCTGATGCAGATACAATTACTTTCTTGGATTTCATCTCCAAATCTTTTTCCAGAGATTTCACCTTCCTTACCAATTTGATCACAGCAATCCCTAAGGTCTGTTTGGTGTCCTTCAACTCTTTCTCCAAACTAGTAACCCTGGTCACCAAGCTAGGTACAAGTACCATCAATTCTTTAAGTTGCATACTGTCCTCAGCACTTCCTGATGTGTTACCTTCAGGGAGAGGTGCTTCATAGGACCTAGGTGGTGAGGAATGAGGTAGTGAGTAAGGAGGTGATTGAAATGGTAAAAGAGGTGGTGACTGATGTGGTGATTGATGTGGTGAATTAGGTGGTGATTGATGTGGTGAATGAGGTGGTGATTGATGTGGTAAGGATGTAGATGGTAGTGGATCAACAGGTGTGGGATGGGGTTCAGCTGGTTGTGCTGATCCTTCACCTTGATCCATAGCTGCACCTGCCAACATAGCAGGCAGCAATGGTACAATATCCCCTATATAACCCTTTTTCATGTTTGTAAAAATCTTTTTGGTCAAAGTTAGGGCTAAATACTTTCCTTTATCTTCAATATTAATGTCTAAAATAATTTGTAAAAATCTTGGATACATTAAAATTTTTGTATTACTTTCCAAGTTATGAACCATTCCATCAAAAATTATTTTAGA
>BQNB010105615.1:10067-23567 GCA_026074375.1 Tanacetum coccineum
TTGACAAAGACTGTGAAGACTTTGAAGGCCCAATCCTAGCCCAGTTACAGCCAATCTCAGCCATTGTACACACAAAACCCACTTCATAACCTTATTGGGCTTGAAAAAGCCCAATAACCAAGCCTAAACCTTATTGGGCCCAGACACACTCAATTGGGCCCAATACAAGCCCAATAGCCCAAAACATCTTTTTTATAAAACTCAAGGACCAAAAATGTAAATTTTAAAAACTTGTTTTATAATTAAAAATGAAAAAAATAAAGAAAAGGGGCCAAAGATGCCAAGTTTTAAAAGTTGTTTTATAAGAAAAAGAGAAAAATAAAACACAAGGGCTGAAATTGCAATTTTCCAAAAATCCTTTTAGTTATAAAACGCAGGGACCAGTTTTGCAATTACCCCTAACCCTCTTTGTTCTCTTTTTGTTATAAACCACAAGGACCATTTCTGTAATTTCCAAACCTTTGTTATAACTAGTTTTGGGCTAAAAAAAGAAATGAAAAGAGAAGAAACATGGGGGACCAAAGTTGCATCTTTTCCAAACCTTCCATTTAAACCCTGCAACCCACCCCCCGTACCCGCCAAAAACCATACAGCCTTTCCCCACGTTTTCTTGCAATACCACTCTCCCAAGTACCTTTCCAGCTCACCCCTCACCTCTTCCCACCTTACCCTGCCCTTATAACCCCTTTCCCTGTCAAAACACACAACCCGAGCACCCCCATGAATGGTGAGATGAAGAGAAGACCAAATGGAGGGCTAGGATTGCTTTGGATTACTTCTACACTCACAGCTAGCACATCCCAACACAAAGAGAAGGCTGAGAGCCTCTATAAAAGAAGTAGGCAAGACCGACTCAACACACCATTTTTTTATGTTTTTTTTAGCTTAATTTTAAATTCCAAGTCTTTCCTTTATTTATTCAAGTATAACTCAGTTGTTTTAAGCTAATATTGTAATACTTTTCAGTTTAATAAAAGTTAAGAAGTTTGTGAAAATCACCATTGTCGAAATTTAAAGTTTAATGTTAGTTGTTTAATTCTGTTTAAGTTGTTTAAACATATGTTTAAAGTGATTAAAACTCATGTGTGATCCCTTTCTCAGCTTAATAAGCCATGTTAACAGTTAAAAAGTTTTCTTTATAAAAATAAGGGAGTGTTTGGTTTTTAGTCTAAAATGGTGTCCAAAAAGGGAAAAAAAGAATGGGTAAGCACACTCAGCCATTTTTGGATGATGTTGTAGGGTTAACCAAGCCATTTAAATTACCACCTTTAGTTTTAAAATAAGTTTTTAAGTCCTTTGTGGTTTCTGTCAAAATTTGAATAAGTAAAATTGAGCTTAAAGGCTCAAGCTGCTTATGCAGCTTAAGCACACAAATTTTGTGCTTGTTGTGTGTTTCTAGCCCTTTTACTCATCACCATTGTTCTGTCCTTTGGCTTGACCAAGTATAAGTCAAAGTTGGCTTTGCAATCTTTTTAAGAACCCTCAAGTTTAAGCCCATTTATCAGCAGCTTTTTCTTAACCTTAGAAACCCAAGTTTTGAAAATAAGCTCTTTTACCACCCCTCTTTATCTGTTTGTGCTTTGTTGTGGCTAATTTAAAATGTTCATTTGAGCTTATTTTGCATAAGCCCACAAAAAAGCCCCCTAGCTCACTGTTGACCCTCCCCTGGTGCTGAAACCAATTTTCAGCACCCTTTTTATAGCTTATTTTGTATTAAGCCTTAGGATGTTTTTGCTTTTTAGTGTAGCTTATTAGTAGCCCTTTAATTCCCCAAAATATCATAGCTTATTTCCCCCTCTAGTATAGCTTATTCTAGGCTTAAAGTTCCATTTTTTCTATTTTCCTTTTTAATAACTGTTTAAAATAGCTTATTGATATAGTCTTATCTTAGGGCTTTTTTATTTTAGGTTACCCACAGCTTAATTTAGACTCCCTTAGGCCTAGTAGATTATTTTATTAGTTTCAGCTTATTTGTGAGCTTTAAGCCCATATAAGAAAAAGAAATAATATAAGCTAAAAAAAAAAGCTTATTTGATTTTGCAGCCCACAAAAGCTTACATTTTTGGCTTATTCTTTGAGATTCAGCTTATGTGCCTTTTATGAAAAATGCTCCCCTTAAGCCCCTGAACAAGTTTGCTTCTTTGGCTTTTTGCTAATAAGCAACTTGGACCCACTTTGTAGTCGGGGTCCACTTCAGGGACCATTTGTGTAATTTTGTCTTTTCTAGTTAACATTGTTAGTCCCTATGGTTAGTTAGCCTGTTACCCTGTTAGTCCTTGAGTCCTTTCACTGTTAGTCCCCAAAGTTAACTTTAGTTAGTTTATTTAATTTAATTAATTTAAATTAGGTTTAGATTTAATTAGTTTAATTACTTTTTATAAAAACAGTAAAATTTGGGCATTTTTATATTTTTAGAATTGTTAACTTTTTCTTTATTTAATTTTATTTTTTCAGAATTTTTATAACTTTTATTTTTTGTCTTTTTCTATTTTCTTAGTTTTAATTAGTTTTTAATCTTTAAAAATTTATAAAAAATCCAAAAATTAATAAAAAAATATTTTTCTTTTTTATAAAATTTTCTTTTGTCATTTAGTGTCTAGGAAAAATATAAAATTTAGTGTAGGCTTAATTTTTCTTAAATTTCAGTTTTAGACCCGTTTTACCGGGTGCGTTTTACCGTTTCTTTTCGTTTAGCATTCAAACGACCTCCGTTTTAGTTCTAGTTTTCTTTATTTTTCAAATTAAGTTAATTAGAATTTAATTTTGATTTTTAATTTAATTTAGCATTTATTTTCTTAATTTTTAGTATTTAGGTTTCCCGATACCTGATTCTGTTCCCCGTATTTAATTTAGATTTAATTTTAGGATTTCCCAATAATTAATTATGCTTCCCGTAGTTTAAGTTCTATCCATATTAACTAATTTTTGTTTCCCGTAGTTTTTAAGGTATCCATATTTCACATGTTAGTTTCCCGTAGATTAAATTAGATTTTATTTAATTAATTTTAGTTGTAATTATAATCAGTGCTTTAATTTCATATATTCTCATCAGTCAATTTTCTCTTCAAACCAGGATAATTTTCAATTGCAGCCTCGTTTGGGACTACGTCTCGGGAATATCTCTTCCGGAATCTTTTTTTATCATTGATTTCTTGTATTCTAATCTGCCCGAACCAAATTTTTGGCGCCAGCTGCGGGGAGGGGAGGCATTTGCTACGATTTCTATCCGACTTTGATCTGAACTTGTCTTATTATTAATATATCATATTAAAAAAAAAAAAAAAAAAAAAAAAAAAAAAAAAAAAAAAAAAAAAAAAACACAAAAATATTTTTCTTTTCTTTTTATTAGTACATATCATATAAAAAAATTAAAAAACCAAAAAATCAAAAAAATAAAAAAATTGTCCATAAAAATTTAAAATTCACTAATTGGTAAAAATACCAAAATATAATATTCTCCACTGAGGTATTTTATTTTATAATAAGTTCAGGGGTGGTTGAAACTATATGGTTCCCAATCGAATACAGAATTTAAAACTTGCCTTCTGTGTCACTTACGATATACGGCTCACCTCATTTTGATTAACAAACTATAAAGTGGGTTTAAGGAGGGTTGTTCCTAGGAACTACGACCCGAAAGGAGAAATAAGCTTCGCGCTATTCCTACTCCTCCGCTCACCTGTGCGTTTTTTCATCTTGTGAGAGTACCGTGAAGTAAGATTCGATTATTTGGCTAAAGTTCCTTTATCTGATTTTGTCCAATTGTGAATTATGTTGTTAAATAAATCCGGAAAAACATAAATAATTCTTCTTTTTATCTTAACCGTTTAATCTGTTCTTTGTCCTCTTATTTGTTTAATTCTGATGGAGTCTTATCTCTGTTTTGAATGTGTAGGGTGTGGACAACCGACGGATAACTCTTATTGTTATTCGTGCACGTGCCAACAGTGCGGTTGTCGTCTCATTGATGGAGTTTGTCTTAGTTGTACTTATGGAAATGGAAATAAATCGATTTTTCTACTACGTACTCTTTTGACAATTCAAAGTTTCTTTCACCACCCCTCACACTCGAGCAAATTCTTGTGTGAATTTTGCGGGAACGATGCTCAATATTGTCACTGCTGTACACCTCAAAGCCAGTTTATCTATCCTGAGCCAGATTACAGCCCTGATTTCAATTCCCCGCAAGATTTGCATAATCTTCAACAGCTAAAATACTTTGCTGTTGAAAAATTGTAAGGGTGTCCTCATACGACTATTGAATGTCAACCGATGAGTCAAAACTTCTCATTCTTTCGGTTTTTGACCAACTTCATAACCCCGCAATTTTCAGTCATTCATCAACCTCCTCATCCATTGAGCATGGAAGCTTTGCACAAGGCACCAAAGATGGACCTAATGGATTATCGATTGAAAGCTTTCTCAAAAAGTTTAATCGTATCTCTTTTGGGAAAACGCCTAAGGTTTTATTGCAAGCTTGGGACAACTTTATTGAAGTTAAGCACGCTCAACCCGAGGAAGTGCAAGAATTGCTTAGCAAACTTGTTCAAGATGTGAAAATCATAAGTGACGAGCTATCTGAGTACATCAATACTCCGGCTTGGAATCGCCCTCTCTCTACTCGTCGATGATGATGATGACTGAGGACTATACCATTGCAATCACACCCGAATCACCAAACCAAAGAGCCCGTTTTAACTCTCTAATGTTTGGGGGGGACGAGCATTCTTTACACTATTCCTGGCAACGGGAATCGGACGAATTCATAAAGTCTTGTGTCGAGAACTTGGTCCCAACCCATTGATGTTAGTTCGAGATTTTTTCCGACGATGAGTGTGATTTGCCTCCATTTGATGAATATTTTTTATTTTTTTTTTCCTTCAATAAGATTCATGATTTTACTTTCTCAACCCTCTCTTCGTATATCGATGAAGATTTTACCTTAGTATAGACGAGTCATTTTCGAGGAGGACATTCTAAAAGAGAATTTTATCATTTCTCTAATCCCTCTCTTTGATCTTGATGAAAAATTGCTTCAAACTATGGTAGATCGAATTAATGATGAGGTGCTGCAAGGCATCATTCAATTCCACCGGGAATTGGTTTCTTTTGATGGCTTGAATCTGATATTGTAGGAATCCGTGCTAAATCGAGACATTTCGGATTGATTCTTCTTCCTAAGAACGATTTTCTTTCCAATGAATTCGCCCGGTTTGAATTCATCCTTCCTAAATCAATTCCACCAGGAAATTGAGGAAGTTGATTTTTGACACGGAAGGTGATTTTCTGTTTTGCGGAAAGTATGCTCTACGAATAAACTCTTCTCCTTCGACCTCCGGAAAGCCCCTTCAAGCCATTTAAAGCTATAGAATCATTCCTCCATTCATATCCCCGTTTGAGGATAATGTTCTCTTAAGGAGGAGATTGATTGTTTCTGTGATGGACGGCGAATCAATTAACCACCGGTATTGAGATGTGATTGAGGTCGACTCCGTAGTATGACGATACTTCAATTTCCCTTCCCGAGTTCGAAATCGTTTTATGTTGATTCGGGAAATTCAACCATCGATGTGGTGGAAGACATCCCCGTAGATGTGCCTAATTTTTTGCCCACACATCATCCTGGAGCAAGATTATCATACCCAATAGTGAATTTTTCGCTTATGTTGTATGGATCTTTCTCCCATTTCTTGCTTATCCGGTTATTCCGCCTTCTCTTCTCTCCTGTGGGGATGAAGACACCATATTTGATCCCGGCATTTCAAAAGTATCATTCTTCTAAGCCGGATGTATCTCAAAAGGAGTGGAACTTTCATGAAATTCAATACTTATCGTAGTCACTTTGAATTGAAAGTCCGATGATAATTTTATTTTCCAATTGGTTTCCTCTAAGGATCCATAAATCCTTGTGATGGGTAAAGCATCGCGACCCTAAACAAGAGTCTTCGTGGGAGGCACCCATGCTTATCGTAGTTGTAATAAGTTTGTTGTTTTGTAGATAGCTTGTCTGTTTCCATTACCCGTGTTTCCATGTTGTTGTTATTGTCCAGGATTGCCCGGATTGTGAAGACTCTCAGTTTTGTCATTCATCAAGAGTTTCACTATCCTCGCTTCAAATTGGGGAATCGATATCTAATTTATCGACTAACGTTTTTTCTTTTTGGCATACTTCTAAATGGCCTTAGGATTAAATGTATTACCCTTCAAAACTTCGAGGACGATGTTTAGTTCTAGTTTGGGGGGTATCTTCGAATTTGATTGTTTTCCTGCTGCATTGTTACCACTTGTTGGAACCTGTTTTTTACCACCAAAATACCAAAAAAAAACAAAAAATGAAAAATTTTCAAAAATTTATAAATAGTGTTTTGTCACAGTTTTTGCTTTTCTTTTGTGTTAGGATTAAGAATAATTTTTCGACGTTGATCGGGCGTTGTTGGAGCCCTCGCTAGTTTCCTTTAGGCCAAGATTTCACGAATTCTATAGCTTTGAATTTTAAAAATGTGAAGAAGAAGAACGAGAAATGATAAAGTTTAAAAATTAGGTTTATGTGCTAAGCAAGATTCTTCTACAAACTTATACAAGTAACCTTGTGGTTTTCTCTCCCGTGAATTTCTAACCCGCCTAATCATACTGTATCAATTTAATTCAGCTATAGTCGTCAAATCGATGTTTTCAGAAAAAGCTTCAAATTTATACGTGGAGTTTTCAAAGCGAGATTTTGTAGTGATCTAAAAGATAATATGCCAAAGAAGCATGAATGAAATTGTGAATGCTAAAAAGCATGAATATTGGTTACTTGTGGCTCAATGGAAGCATACAGTTCTTATTATGGCGCAACGTAAAATGATGTGTCGTGGATATCCCAACTCGATAAGCATCGAGGTGGGGGTTCTATCGATGAAGTCTTTGGCTTATAGGGTATTTGGTGTGTCGTTGATATCTCACATGGATAGAAAGGTCCAGGTGTGGGGTAGTGAGTTCAAACTAAGACAATAATCCTTAGCCATATTTAGGAATAAAGGTGTTGACGTGATTTCCCACTACGCTAGCAACGGGGTGGGTTTTCAATCTATGAAAGCCGGTCAGTTGGTAGTGATATCCGGCTTACATTAACACGATGGTAGGGTTCAAAACTAAGCAACGCATTCCCTAACGCTTTAAGAATTCTTACGATTTATGATGTTGAAATGTTGCAAAAAGGTTCTAAAGTTTTAAATCTCGAAAAATCAAGTTACGTATGTCTTATAAGTTGTTGCTTTGTAGTCATGAATCATTTTAATTATGACGTTATGACAATAGTTTGGTCTATGGTTAAATTTAAAAAGAGTACACCCATTCAATGTATATCCATGTTGGGAGTTGATAATTCACAGTCATAAGTATGAGGGTTAACATCTAAACTTATATCGACAATGATCTTGTTTATTGCTTAGTTGGAACTTGTGAAAAATCGCTGGACGATGAAATTTTCCGTAAGGAATAATCCAGTAGATCACTCTACGGACGCTTCTATTTCTATGATCCCAGATTTTATAAATAAAAGAAAGTCAAAAAACTTGTTAATTGAGAAAATCCAAAATATATTAGGTTGTGAGTTAGTGTAAATTTAGAAAATGTGTGAAAAAGGGGCTTACGTGTTTACTTCATATCATTGTGTGAGGACACACAATACCTTAGTCTTGGGGATTTGATAAAGTGTTAAGTACACATATCTTTTACCTATTAAAAAAAACGAGCTTAAATGACCAAAAACAGACATAAACTGCCAAATATATGTTTGTTTGCATTTGTATTGTGCAGGAAGAGGATATCAACAATAGACAGAAGAACCAAGCCAAAATGACTAAAACTGAGCATGGAATGGAAAAAGACTGTGCAAAACCATGGCCAAAGTCAACAAATGCAAAGTCAGATCAATACTAAAGAATCAGCAGTAAAACCGGAGCCGGACTGAATGAATACTATGACATGCATTCTTTTACCCATATGATGGGCCGGGATGGATAGGAAAGCCCAATAGCATATCTATGAAGACTATGTGAAGACCAAATTGGGCCATCAATCAATTTAAAAAGCCATTTGTGGTGCAATTGACGAAGACCGTGAAGACTTTGATAGGCTCCGATCCTAGCCCAGTGACAGCCAATCTCAGCCATTGTCACACAAACCCATCCTATACCTTATTGGGCTTGAAAAAATGCCCATATAAACCAAGCCTGTACCTTATTGGGCCCAAACCCCAAATCCCAAGTGGGCCCAAATTCATGCCCAGCCAACCAAAAGCCCAAAATCCATTTATTAAACCTTAGGGATAAAAATGCCAAGTTTTATAAGTTGTTTTATAATTAAAATATGATAAGTAGGAATACCACAAGGGCTGTCGGTTTATTGCAATTTCATAAAAAACTTTTTCCCTTTTATTAAAACAACAAGGGACCTGAAATTGCAATTTCCCCGAACATTCTTTTTATTCTTTTTTATAAACCCGTAAAGGACTAATGCTGTTAAACTTTCCAAACTTAAAGTTATAACTAGATTTCGGCTCAAAATAAAAATGAAATAGAGATAGAAACATGGGGGGACAAAGTTGCATCTTTTCCAACCTTCCATTTAAACCCTGCAAACCCACCCCCCATACCCGCCAAAAAACATACAGCCTTTCCCCCCACGTTTCTTGGCAATACACTCTCCCAAAGTTACCATTTCAGATACCCTCAATGTCCCCACTCAACCCAACCTATAAAAAACTCTACCCTGTCAAAAACACACAACCCGAAGCAACCCATCAATGGTGAGATGGAGAAAAGCCAAAAAGAAGGGTTAGGATTGCATCAAGAGTGTTGTACACTCACAAGTAGCACAGCCCAAGAGCCAAGAATGCAAAAGAGCTAGTATAAAAGGGCCAAGAGCAAGCCGACTAAGACACACCATTTTTTATGTTTTTTTAGCTTAATTTTAAATTCCAAGTCTTTCCTTTATTTATTCAAGTATAACTCAGTTGTTTTAAGCTAATATTGTACTACTTTTCAGTTTAATAAAAGTTAAGAAGTTTGTGAAAATCACCATTGTCGAAATTTAAAGTTTAATGTTAGTTGTTTAATTCTGTTCAAGTTGTTTAAACATATGTTTAAAGTGATTAAAACTCATGTGTGATCCCTTTCTCTAAAATTATTTATTAAGTTTAGGAAGGTGAAATGTAAGCAAAATGGACAATATTTGTTTTATCAAAATTTTGATAACATTATGAATAATAAATTCTTTTCAGATTGTTAACAAATATTTTGTGTTATGTTACATATTATATATATATTATATATATATATATATATATAATATATATATATATATATTTTATATTTATATATTTATTTATTTAAATATATATATATTAATTTGCGGTTTCTTGTTATTTTACGTTATAATAAGCACTTTTTGTTTTTGTATTGATGCATGGACTTTTCTTTCAGAAAACATAAAAATAACTTTATTATTTATCGTTATTAGATAAAAAAATCCATTACTACTTTTGGTTAATAAAAAAAATACTTTGTGCTCATCCAAAATAGTTCACCTTGTCCATCACAAAACTCAACAACAACCACCTCAAACGGTCAGTTTTTTTCATTCTACTCCAAATCTGTATGAACAAATCTTGACCCAAACTAATATAAACAATCAGATCCTTGTTAAATATGATGTGAAAAATATCCGGCGACGGAAACAACCATGTGGGAACAGTGATGAATGATCCGGTAACAACTAACAACTCCGAGTATCTTTATGGATACAACGACAAGGTGAAGTTTTAGGTGATATTTCAAGGGTTATCTGGTCATTTGATAATGAAGCGCTATCCTTTCTATAAATGTGTTTTGAAAAATGCATGTGGACAAGTGGTTATTAAAAACTACGTGTTTTGGTGCCTTATAATAAGCAATAATCACTTTTCTGATTATTGTATCCAAAAATCTAGACACTCTGATTTTTACGCTTTCAGGCGGCCGTGGTATCAAATAATCTTGTTATAAACGCATCCCCAAACACCCCTCAATCAATTTTGATCGGTTAATAAATTCTATAATAGTCCATATTACACTTTTATACATTTAGCTTATAAAAAGTCGTTTAGTGTATAACTAATGTCGCTTAGGCTTAGAGCCACCTTATGTCACATTAACACCATAAAACCACTTTTTTGACTGTCACTGTCAGCTTATAACTAACACATAACATCATCCCCAAAAAATACCCCTCTAATCATAACACCAAAATAACACCACCTTTTTTAGACCAACTTTTTTTACTTTCTATTTATTTAATCAAATTATATATTTAATAATTTAATAAAATATAAATTATTAATAAATTAATATAAAAGTAAAAAAACTATATAAAAATAGAAAAAATGGTCTTTTCTTCCTCTAACTTAACGAAAAACACCAAAAAACACACACAAACACACACTACACACACTAAATCAACACACACACACACACACTAAATTGTTGGAATATGAACAAATATAAACTATATATGTCCAGAATTTATTCGAGACTAAAGGGAAGCACAGTTACATTTGTAAATAACGTTTTAATATCATTAATGTAATATATTAATTATGTGTTTATCAAACGTGTTTAAAAGTTTTAACCAAAGAATAAATATTAGTTGTCATATAGTTTAAAGACTAAATATGCAAAACCGGGAAAAAAAAAGTTTGTTTTTCCCCAACTCTTTCCTTATAGTCGGATCGAACTCCACCTCCTCTGATGAGGTGGAGGGGAATTTGCTCTGCAAGCCAAGTTTGAGTGGAGTATTAAGGAGGCATTGGGGTCCATTGAGGCTATAATTCAATCCCTAAAATCCCTAATACTCTCTAGCTTTTCTCCTAGTCGACCCGAACCAAAAACCTTTTAAGGTTTTCGGTTTGTTCTTTTCCCCTCCTGTATCGATCGGCAACAAACCCACAAAGGGTTTTTTTTGAGTTGTGGTTCGACACTCAAGAAAAACGAAGGGTTACTTGGTTTAGTTGATAGTCAATCTACGGTGTTCGTTTGGTTAAGCACTACTAGTACTAGCATATACGTTGTTTGCTAAGAACGTATTGTGTGTGTAAACTTAGAAGGATTATTCTTTTGATCCTTGGTGGTTTTGCGTGGTGTTACACACACGCGTATATTGAAGACGGTTTGTACGTTTTATTGCATTAAAAAGCGGTGTGTATCGTTTCTTGCTAAAAGATACACATCTTAAATCCCTTGTTAATTATAAGTTTCTATACGTGTTTGATACTTTACGTCATGCGTACTAGTGTTAGTTTAAACTTGGTTTTATACGCATGTTAAATATGCAACACGTGGCATCACGAGCCATCGTATATGAATTTGTAATTTCTAACAGTGATATGTTATTTCTAAATCGTTTTATTGGTGTCGGGCTGTAAAGCCTCTTTTAGTTGGACGGATTGGCTTAAAAATCCGCATCTTATTTCCTTGTAATTTCTAGCTCCTTGCTAGTTCTTTTAATAATATCGCCGTTCAAACAAAAAAAAAGACTCGATCTTTGTGCATCAAGATTCAATTTTTATTGGTTATAAAAATTTTATTAGAATAGGAATTCCTTGGTTGTATGCTATTTTATAACATAAAACTTGATGGGTTTAATTGTAAATGATCGGTTTTAGTTTAAATTATATTGTTTTTTCGGCAATCCTTGTTAATAACTTGTAATTTATATCGAGTGATAATGTGATTTATTTTGTTAAAATTGTTAATGAAGTTTTATGACAATTATGTGATCCTAGAATTAAACACATAGACTTTAAACAAGTAGGAAAGGACATTTTTTGGCTGTATGTCATATGGAGGCCTATAAGTCAATTTATGTAGATTGAGGGGATATGTGGTATGTATTTGTATAAGGCTTACGCAATCGATTACATCGATGAATGTGACCGGAGTTTATAGGATGAAGGAGATAATTTGGATTCATTAAAATGTTTTTATTTTTAGATAATGTATGATCATTATGATTATTTGCATGAATTAATTGTTAGTGTTGTTATTTAAATATATGTTATGTGAGTTTGTTTTTGTTTATATTGTTTTTTTAATTTTAAGTATTGGATTGTGTGAAAATAAAAAGGGGTTTTCGATAAAAAAATATCAAACTTGACTAATTATATGAAATTAGATTATTATGGAATATTTATAGTTCATATATGTGATTTCCAAATTTAATTTTTTATTGTGATTGGTTTTATAGTACGCTATGATAATAATAAAAAAAAAAATAACTCATGGGATGTTCGAATCATCCAATAGAACAAACTAAAAGATAAGTTTAAAGGAGGATTTTTCCTAAGATTTTCTCAGGGTTTTATTACGCTTACGCGTGACTGTTTCTCCAATTATTTGTGCGTTTGGAGTTACAGTGAACCTTGACATGTCACTACAGTGTCATTATTAAAGTTATTTTTTAATTAGGCTACAAAAGTTGTTATGCATGCTTCTTTGTACCGTTTTTCATAATTTTTTAATCGTTTCCCACGATTAACCTTAATTCTTTATTATTTGAAAACACGTTTGACATCGTAAAATTTTACAAAAAAAAGGTAACACTATTTATACATTAGATGTATAGAAAATATGTGATACCGTAATAAATAACTTAATTGAGTAAAGTTTTTATTAAAATCTATGATACGAAGATGTATGCATGCTTCTTCGTACATATTTGTCACGACAAATAAAATACCCTTTTTAAATAAGTTATTGCCATCCAATTTGTAAAAACACTTGTAGATGCTTTTTACTATGCGTGAGACGTATGTAGATCGTAATCCCAAGGTGATTATACACTTTTTCGTGAGACGTTAGTGTTACATAATCACAGTTTTTGATTGGACGACTTAATCGGTTTATTGGTGAGACCTTAAACTCGAGGCATAGATGGGATAAAACATGCTTACTAGTATATTATTATAATAAAGTAAGTCTCATATGGTTCTAGGAATTGCACCGGCGGCAATTATTGATCGTCAATTACCTTTTGAATACACCATCACTAGCAGATCAACTGATGTGGTGGTGGTATGTCAAGTAGGGTCCTAGCCTTTAGAAAATTAATTGTTTATTTGATTAAACATGGGTAGTTAATTTTCTTCAAGGAGTATTATCGAAAATACTAATTCTTAAACTTTAACTATGTTTTGTAGATGGCACAACCTGTTCAAAACATAAACCATTCGGCTTTCAGGTCGATGTTTGAAAGAGAAAAACTTTCTGGAAATAATTTCAATGACTGGTTTTGTCAACTTAAGTTAGTCTTGAGAGTTGAAAAGAAAATGTTTGTCATTGATCAGCCTTGTCCCCCTGCTGCTGCAGCTGATTCCGCGGCAAATGTGCTGGCGGAATGGAATGCCATATATGATGCTTACAATGAGGTGGCTTGTCTTATGCTTGGGAGTATGACTCCTGAACTTTATAGACAATTTGAAAA
>BQNB010105616.1:0-23567 GCA_026074375.1 Tanacetum coccineum
TTTTCTAAAATCCTAAAAGTGAGCAAATAAAGGAACAATTAAACCTAACTACAAGAAATCAATACGAGAAAGTAAATTTTAACTAAAAACGCAAATTGGGAATCCTAAACGGGACCTAAAAACCCTAAATTATCAAAATTAAGCCTAAAATGATCTTTTTGGTTTTAGAAAGACTTAATTGACTAAAAAGCTAAAACAAAGAAAACTAGACTAAAAACGAAAGTGTTTAGGGCTTAGAAACTCTAAAAACGTGAACGAGAATGAATCCCGTTCTTTAAAAAATGAAATTTTGCAATTTAAACCCTACGGAAGCAAAACTAATTTTCCTAGAAACTATATGATAAAAGAAATTTTTTTAAAAAATAATTAAACTTTTTTGATTTTTTTATAATTTTTTATGAATTAAAAACAATTTTAATGAAATTAAATGATTAAAAATACTAAATTATTTATAAAAATTCTGAAAAAATTATGAAAAGTAGATTGAACAATAAGGAATCTAAGAAAAATAAGCTCGTGAAAATAGCTTATCGAATAAGCTGTGAAATAAGCTAAAACAACTTATTATACAAAAAGCCTAAAACGTATATATATATAATAGATTGTGCAAAGATATACCGGATGAGCTATTGTAGCACAATGGTTGAGTGTGTGGGGGTTAAAACGCTTGGTGAGGGTGGTAGAGGTCTTGGGTTCGAGTCTTGCTCACCCGGGGTTTCCCACTATCCCAAGTGTTTTAATTTTTGCCATTTTTTTTACAAATTTTGAAAACACTTAAAAATAAGCTACTTTTGCAAAACAACTATTTTTATAAACCTAAAATAAGCACAGAAATAAGCTAAATTAGACAGAAAAGCTTTTTACTCTTAAAGGCTTAGAATGCTAACTGTTTGGGCAATTTAAGCACTAAAAAGCAAATGAAAAGGGCAAATAAGCTAAGACAAGCTTAATACTAAACCTAATAAGCAAATACAAACAAAAATAAGCAAGGACATTAAGCTGAAAAAGCTAAAAACGACAGAAGTACTAACAGGCTTAAAAACTTAAGATTTTTAAGCTAATATGCAAGTAAGCTAAAAATAAGTTCTAAACCTAAGGAAATAAGCTAAAATTGACTTACACTAACCTAATAAGCTATATTAGACCTAAATAAGCTAGGAAAATAAGCAGATAAGCACAAATAAGCTAAATAGCACTTAATGAAAACTGTTTAGCCAAACAGGCCTTAAGGGCACTTTTGAACTTAATTTCCTATAAGCTAAAAGATCCTTATAGGAATCAAGCTTATACTACTTTAATCCTTGACTAATAAGCTACATAAAAGCACTTTTAAAAAGTATTTTGAAAATCAAATGCTTAATCAAAAGCTAGTTGAAAAAGGCTTAAGTACTCAGTACATGTTGAGTTTATTACTTGATTTTTGAAAAGACAAATTGTTGAATTTGAGCTTAAAAACAGATAGCTTCATGAACTTTTAAGAACAAAATAAGCTAAGTAGATTGATAATGACTTAAAAACTACTTGTAAACAAAATTTGAAAAGCTAAAAACTAATTTTACCTACTGATTTTTAAGCTAGAAATTGGCTATTTGGCTTTTTAAGACTGCTGATGCAGTTGACACTTATAGTGATCAAAGCTCAAAACTAACACATGCTGGCTAAAGAGCTAGTTTCTACAACTTTAAAATCACCAAACTAAATGTAAATTGAGCAATTATTGTAAGAAAAACAAACTTAAGCTTAAGATGCTAATAGAACTGAGCTTAAACTAACATAATTAACTATAGCTAAATCACATATATGAAAGCTAATTTAAACCTATAAATTTCCTTAAATCCAATCTTATAAACCTGCAAATGTTAATTTAAACCAATCATAAGGACCAAATGGGCTTGGCAGTACTAAATTGAGTTAGTACTACCTTGTGCCAAACACCCCTTAAAAAAGTCTAAATATATTTTTTAGCTTATGAAGATGAGTTTTAATGCACAAACAGGTTATACCAGATAGTAACAGGCTTAAAATAGTCCTAATTAACAGATCTAAGCCACTGAATAAGCAGAACTAATAAGCTACTAATCTATGCTATTTTTTTGTATTTTTGACAGTTTTTATAACATAACAAGCAAACTAAAATCTAGGCTAACTAATAAACATATTAAGCATTAAACAACAAATATAAGTAGAGATAAGCTAATTAAAACATCAATAAGCAAATATAAGCAGTTATAAGCTAATAATGCAAAATTAAGCTAAAATTGTAAAAAGGGGACTTACAGGAGCCTTTGCTCTAAACAAGGCTAAGATTAATCTCAAATGAGCTATCAACAAGATCCAGCTTATCAAGTGATAAGCTGGTATTGTCCTAGAAACCCATCCATGTTTGGTTTCCCTTCCATTTCATAAGCTGTGGTAATATTTGGGAGTGGGTTTGAATGTCATTAAGTCTATGAGCAAAACTAAGTCAACACTAGCTTGAGTAGTTAAAATGACAGCTTATTAAGAGCTTATTAGAGATTAAGAGCTTATCAAACCAAATTGCTTTTTAAGTAAAGCTTAAGTTGCATATTAAAATGAAAACACACTTTTTATTAATAAGAGAATAACAGATTACAAGCTTGAAAAACATATTACATTTACTGAATTAAGACATTATGAAAGCTAAATTACAAAAGCTATTTTAAACTACACTAAGCTAGCTTAAGAGACTACTCCTAGATAAGCTAGATCATTCCTGTGAGTGAGGATGCCCTTGTATTTATAGCAGGATAAGGAAGCTTCCAGGTCTGAATACACGCTCTCTTGGCTTTTGATCTCGACCCTTCCTTTAATGCCAATCATTGGATCCTTTGTTTAAGCCGTTGGATCAAATAAGTGAGCACACGGATTGCCAGCGTGGCAATCCGTGTGTCAGAGTACTTGTGCTTCTTTAGCAAAAGATTTAGTGTAAAATTTCCATTCCTTGTGTGTTTCCTTGACTCCACGTGCCATACCCTTGTCCCGGCTTGACCAATGAGAGAGCTTGATGACGTATCCTTTTGCCAGCGTGGAGCTTGGTATTAGAATCATTGAGCCACGTCATTAATCGCATTTTACCCTTTGATTTGAGGCAAGGTAATAGTTAGGAACGACGATGAATAGTAAAAACAAGATTTCCTGCCCTTTTCTTTTCTTTTTATATCTTTTATATTGACTCGGGTTGTGGGTTTAACTTGGGCTTTGGATTATTAAAAATGGATTTGGCCGGTTGTAAAGATTTACGGTTTTAAGTTTTTTGGTTTTAAAGAGATTTTAAACGAGCCGTTAGTCCTTAAGTGTCTAAAGGACTTACGGTGGTTAGTTTTACGGGTTTATGGGACTTTTGGTGAAAATGAGTTAATAATAAGGGCATTTTGGGTATTTTCAAGGGTTTTGTCTTCTTGTGGGTTGACCATTGTTGACCAAGACTTGAATTTGTTGACCTTTTGCTAGATACTTCCAGCTCTTTTGCTCTCTTTCCATTCTCGTGTTCGTGTTTGTCCGACTTTGACCATTTTCTTTTGATTTTTGCAATATCCGTACCTACACATCGCAAATGACAAAACAAGCAATATACAAGCATAATTTGCACAATTTATTCATTTTAAGGCCATTTTTGGTATAAAAAGGATATGTAATTTCTCACATATCAAGCACTTAGGATTTTGATTTGACCGACTGAATGAAATTTGTTCTTATCTTGAAGAAAGCTTATGATTTTTTAGAAAGATCATGAATTCTCCAAATTAGTCAAACCTATAGACGAAGTTGTTGGCGGAAATTTCGCAACGGCTATATTTGATTAAGGAAATTCTGTTATGCCTCAAACAGTCCTAACGGTCACCCACCAGTATTAATTTTAGCCTAACAGTACTAACTTTAAGTCCAGCCGTATTAACTTTACCCACCAGTATTAAGATATTCTTGGTAGTACTAACTTAATACTGGCAGTGTTAAGTTTATGCCTAGCAGTATCGACTCCAATTCTGTTCCAACAAGCATTGCCATCATAAATTTAGATTCTCACTATCTCTCTTTCTGTTTTTCAGCTCACTAAATCTCTTATTTATTTTTCTCACCAATTCACTCTTTATGTTTTTATCACACAACTCTCTTTCTATTTTTCAGCTCACTATACCTCTCTTTTCTTTTTTCTCACCATTTCAGACAGTTTTGTACAATGTTCCACCAATTCCACTAGTTTCATGCTATCCTCCCTACTTCCAAGTGTGTTAACTCTTGAGAGAGGTAGATCATTGGACTGTTTAGATGTAGCCTCAAACCTAGTTTAAGCTTCTGTACCCCCAATATGGTATCTTGGCACCTAGGACCACTACCTGAATCGGTTCCCTGAGGAAAAGATTCATTAAGTGTTGCCATGGATTAGATCCTATTTATGTTACCACTGTCCTGCTCTGCTTCTAAGCTAGAAGCAGTAGTGGCAGCCCTTTCCATTATGTCTTCCCACTCCTTATAGACAGTCTTATCTGCAACAAGGTGAATAGGTCCACTAGACTGAGATATCTTAGTGGTCCTTTTGGCATCCTAGGTTTTTGAGTCTTTAAAGTTGATATGATTATAAAACAGTGATTGGTTCTTCATTAGAGAGTTGAGCAAATGTAAATGTGTATTGGGGATCAGTGGGTTATCCTGACCCTTCATCCACTTCTACTGAATGTTACATTTCCCTTCATCTAATCTTAATTAACTTCCCCTCAAACAATGCTTCAGAGATTAAGTAATCCAATGCTAGCAATCAGAAAGTCAAACCTGCTAACATCAAAAGCCTTTGTAAGAAGATCTGCAACATTATGGTCTGTGTGAATCTTGATCACTTGAACCAACTTCTTCTTATAAGAACCTCTGATGAAATGATGCCTTATTTCAATGTGCTTGGCTTTAGAATGAAACACTGGATTCTTTACAATACAAATGGTGATTTCATTATCAATGTGAATCTTGGTATTCATGAAGTTAAATCTATAATCAAGCATTTGATTTTGGATTCATAATACCTGTCTATAACAATTAGCAGCAGCAACATACTCTGCTTCAGTAGTAGAATTAGCAACTATAGTCTGCTTCTTACATTGCCATAAAATCAACCTTTTGCCAAGAAATTGACAACCTCCTGTTGTGGATTTCCTGTCAAGGCTAGCTCTAGCATAATCACTATCAGAGAATGCTTCCAAGTCAAATGGTGAATCCCTAGGATACCAAAGGCCCAATTTAGACTGTCCTTTTAAGTATCTAAAGATCCTCTTTACTGCATGAAGGTGTGAAGTCTTTGGTGTAACTTAGAACCTTGCACAAGCACAAACAACAAACATTATGTCAGGCCTAGAAGCTGTTAAGTACATCAATGATCCAATTATTGATCTATATAAGTGAACATCCACATCCTCAGCTTCTTCATCCTTGAGGAATGCCTTGTTAGTCTCAATTGGAGTGCTTGCTGTCTTCACAGTGGCAAAATTAAACTTCTTCAATATATCAACCACTTTTTTAGTCTTTGGCTAATGAAATTTCATCCTTCTTCTGTTGTACGTGCTAACCTAAGAAGAAAGTGAGCACCCCCATAGAACTTATTTGGAATTTCTTGTGCATCATCTTCTCAAACTCATCACATAAAGACTTCTTTGTAGACCCAAAGTTGATTTATCAACATGACACCTTACTATACAAGATATCACCTTTGTCTTATTGATAAACAAAGTCTTATCTATAGTGCCTCTTCTAAATCCATTTTTAATTAAGTAAGTAGACAAGGTCTCATACCAGGCTCTAGGAGCTTGATGTAGACCATATAAAGCTTTTTCCACCTTATAAACCTTATTAGGGAACTGTGGATCTTCAAAACCAGGAGGTTGGCACACATACACCTCCTCTTTAATAGTACCATATAAAAAGGCACTCTTCACATCCATCTGGTACACAATAAACCCCATAAATGATGCATAGGCCAAAAATAACCTGATTGCTTCAATCCTAGCAACAGGAGCAAAAACCTCATCATAATCAATTCCTTCCTCTTAGGTATAACCTTGTGCAACCAGTCTTGCCTTGTTTCTGACTACAATTCCTCTCTCATCTTTCTTGTTTCTATATACCCACTTAGTTCCAATAGCTCTCTTGCCTTTAGGAAGATCCACCAGAGTCCAAACCTTTTGAAGTTTAAATTGCAGAAGCTCCTCTTGCATTGCTTCTATCCAGCTTGGATCTGTCAAAGCTTGGATCACCTTTTTGGGTTCTATTTGAGAGAGAAAACAGGCAAACAAGCAGTTCTGATAATCTTTGTGATTTGTTCTTCTCTGCTTGCTAATGTAGCTGACCATAGCATTTTCTTCAGAAAAATTGATCATTCTCCTTGTTTGAATAGCTGAATTTATGTCTCCAATAATCTGGTCTTTAGGATGATCCTTGTGAATTCTAGTTGTGGGAATAGGACTGACATTCATGGTGGTTTCCAAATTGTTGAGGTCAGCCTCTGCACCCACTCTTCATTATTCATATTGCAGCTTCTAAAGATCCAGTAGAATCCTCTAAAAATCAGGCATAAAAGGATCAGTTGGTAAGATCATTATTGTCAAAAAACTTCTTGCCCTTCAGCACTAAAAGATGGCTAACAATATTAAGTCGTTAGTGCGTTAGTGATATGTAGCTTCCTTGGCTAACACAATACTTGCAGTTTCTTGATCAAATTTATTTTCTTATAGGCTTCTTCTTAGATCTATAACATCTGTCTCATGACCATTTTTATCACCCATCTTTTTGCTGGACTTATAAGCATCATTCTTCTTATCCAGCATCGATAACAACTCATCATCTGAGATCTTTGGACCTTGGATATCAGAAGTCAAAAAATGGTAGCAGAATTTATTCTCATTTGATGCTTTCTGCTGTCAGTTTTGCACTGGCCTGAACATTGTTTCTATACTGCATCATCATTAGTTTGATTTCCTACAGTAATTGGCTCATAATTCATAGATTTTGTCAGTGAATCAATATCAAAGAGCCATTCTGGACCACTTCCTGCAACATTAGGTTTATTTTTAAGAAATTTAATATGCAGGTTCTCTTCAACTTTCTTGGTTCTAGTGTTAAATACCCTAAATGCCTTACTATTTACAGAGTATCCAACCAAGAACCCCTCACCAGCCTTCCCTTCAAACTTGCCTAGATGATCTAAGGTATTCAAGATGTTAAAGGAACACCCAAAAGGTCTCATGAAGTCTAGATTTGTGATTACAATTAAAAGTTCATTAGGTGTTTGTTATGTGGCTTTGTTATCAAAACTCTTTCTTTGTACATAGCATGCAGTATTAATTGCTTTAGCCCAAAATGTAGTAGGTAATAGTGAATCTGCTAGATTGTCTAGCTGCCTCTATAGCGTTATAATTCTTTTCTTTTCAGTACTCTATTTGTTTGGTGGGAGTCCTAACAACACTAAATTCTATTTTGATTCCTTTCATCTCACATAACTGATTCATTTCACTATTCTTAAACTCAGTTCCATTGTCACCCCTGATAATTTTAACTTTATGATTTATTTGTTTTTCTATGCCTGTGATAAAAGTTTTAAGTATTCCACTAGTCTCATCCTTATAGGTCAAAAAGAAAACCCAACTAAACCTACTAAAGTCATAAGTGACAACAAGGCAATACATCTTTTTATTTAGACTCTTTTAACAATAAACTGGTCCAAATAAATCCATGTGCAATAACTGTAAAGGTTTGCAAATAGAGCTCACAGTTTTGGTCTTACTGGAGGCTTTGTGTTGCTTTCCCTTTTGACATGCAACACATGTATGGTCATTTTAAAAATGCTTTGAAGGTAAACCTATAACAAGGTTTACCCTCACCAGTTTGTTCATTGTTTTAAAGTTTATATGACCAAGCCTTCTATGTCATAAATTAGACTCATCTATTGTAGCCTTTGCAAATAAACAAGTCAAATCTACTGAAGGAACAACATTCTTTAGATCAAAACTGTACATGTTGTTCTGTCTAGGAATTTTAAGCAAGACTTAACTTTCATCAAGTAGCTTAAAATCAGGAGATAGAACAAGACATTCAGTCTCAGTGAAAAGAACATTGTTTTTCTTGTCACACATTTGCGAGACAGAGAAAAGATTAAACTTAAGTTCCTTTACAAAGTATACATCTTCAAAGTCTAATTTCCCAGTTCTGATTTTACCTTTTCTAGTAATTTTACCTCCTTTAGAACTTCCTCCAAATGCAACAAATCCACCATCAATATCTTGATAATCTGAGAGGTAGAACTTGTTCCCAGTCATATGCCTAGAGCATCCACTATCAAAAATTCCTTGATCTTGTAAAGCATATTGTGGATTACCCTGCACTCAAAATAAGAGAATTAGTTTCTCTTCAAAAAGGATCTCCTAAGTATGAGAGGAACTCGAGGATCGGCTTCGAAATCGACAACAAAAAAGTCGGTAGGAAAATGAAATTTCCCAACTTTGAAAAAAATGTCTTCAGCGAGTCCTTTAGGATAAGTAATCGATCGGTCCGCTAATTCTAAAGTCATCCGAGTTGGTGTAAGTTTAGGTAAAGAAAGCTTTTTCCAAATAGAAAAGGGCATAAGATTTATGCTCGCGCCAAGATTGGCCAAGGCGTGACATACATCCATTCCTGGGAAATTGCATGGAATAAGAAACTTGCCGGGATCCCCAAGCTTTTCGGGAAGCTTTTTGAGAAGCATTGCCGAGCAATTCTCGTTCAACGGTATCTTAGCTAATTCAAGCAACTTTTCCTTATTCATGAGCAAACTCTTAATCGTAGGAGCAAATCTTGGCATCAAAAGTAAAGCATCCGCGAAACTAATGTCGAAGTGCAAATCTTGAAAGATTTGGAAGATCTTCTCCATTTGATTCGAAGCTTTGTCACAGGACTTTTGATCATCTCGTTGTGAAGGATAAGGAATATTCGGCTTAGGTAAACTCTTCAGAACATCGGGTTCCGGAATGGGAGTGGTTTTAGGCAAAGTATTTAGAACATCGGGTTACGGAATAGAAATGGGGATAACCGGAGGTGGGATGTGAGCGGTACTTCCTTGGAATTTTGTTTACTCTTTATCCGTTGTCTCCTAGGTTTCTCGTTCCACTACTTTTTTGGGAGAAGGATTAGTAGGAATTGAGGGTCCCTCGTAAGTAACACCACTTCGAGTAGTAATCGCTTTCATCTCACCCTTTGGGTTTGGAATGGTATTACTCGAAAGAGTGCCCGAAGTTGAGGCTTGGTTTTGAAACAATCCACATATCATGTTTTGCAAATTATTTTGAAAGGTAGTTTGTTGATTCATCATGATGGCTTGTTGAGATTTTATCTTGTTTTGAATTTTATTCTTAAGGTCTCCTTTCAACGAGTTGATTTGATTTTGCATGTTTCTCATCATTTGGTCGTTATTCCTCTTGTAACTTGAAAACTCATTTGAAAACTCTTGTTGAACTTGATTATTAGGAACTTGAAATGGTTGGTTTTGAAATCCTTGATTTTGAAAATTCAGAGCATGATTATTTTGAGCTTGAAAATCTTGATTACCATGAAAATTATTTCCCCGATTAAAATTATTTCCTTGACCTTGATTTTGATTAAACCTATTTTGACCATTGTTTTGCACCGGAGCAAAACCTGGTGGTGCCATTTGATTACTAACACGGTTTGGAGGGTTAACTTGATTGTAAGTACCCGTAGTCGCACAAACACTAGCCTGATTGTTATCGGTAGCTGGACAATTATACCAAGCATGAGCACCACCACAAGTAACACAAGATTCCTCAACCGCCTTAACTGGAGCGGGAGTGACAACTTTTTTAGAAACAATCTCGACTAAGGTCGAAAGTTGATCTGCAAGCTTATCGATTCTCTCATCCGTTTTACTAGAAGTAGCATTCATCCTAGAAGCATTTGATCTATTACGTGAATAACAAACTTTTGATTTATTCTCAATTATGTTTAAAGCCTCTCTAGTCGTTTTACTCAAAAGATTTCCACCCGCCGCGGCATTTAAGGAGTCTTGTTCATTCTCGTTTAAACCGTTGTAAAAGGTATCAACTTGAGTTAACTCTGTAAATCCGTGATGGGGACATGCTCTAAGCAACTCCTTAAATCGTTCCATGCTTACTAAAAACTAAAAGTTTCCTCGAATTTTTGTGTAAATCGAGAAATTTCATTCTTTAAGTGAGTGGTTTTCGAAGGAGGGAAAAATTGGTTAACGAACTTGGTAACGAGATCCTCCCAAGTCAAGATTGAATTTGGTGGTTCTTTCTCGTACCAAGTTTTAGCGGCTCCCTCGAGCGAATATGGAAACATCATAAGCTTAAATCAACATCTAGGCACATTCCTAACGTAAGTCGTGGTATATTCTTTGTAACTATTAATATGAGCATGAGGTTTCTCATTCTCACGACCCGTTTAAACGGGTTAGCTGATCCAATGAAAGCAAATTGCGTCTTAATCTCAAAATGATGGATGGCATAGATTTTTTTTGGTAAAACAATAGCTTCTCCGTACCCTTCCGTGGGGCAACGGAGTAGCTCCTCATGGTACCATTCTGTCATTGTTAGGCAACAATAGTTCGAATCTCGTTCGACTATGTTTAGAAATTGTTTTCTTTCGGACGTCTTGGAATTGTGACGTCTTGGGAATTAGGTAGGTTAATTAGAAACGTCGTAGTGGCGCATGCATCTATTTAAAGAAAAATAGAAAAATAAAATATTTTTTTGGTATTTCTAAAGTTTATTCACAATCTAATTTTAACGGACAGTGAGAAAGACAACTTGAACCAATTAATCAAACTTACTTCACGGTAGCTCTTAAAATTTTTACTTTTTAAGGTGAGTGTATCTCGTAAGTGACACCAATTGGTTTAAGTTTTAAATTTTTAATTCGAGTTGGTTAAACTTATTATGGAATAGTACCTCAATTGAAGGTATAATTTGGTGGTGCTTTTTATAACTTAGTAATTTTAAATATACCAAATTAACTAGAAAAGTTAAAAGAACAAATATTTTTTGTATTTTTATTTTTAATCTTCTACTTATATTAAAAGGAAAGAAAAATATTTTTTTTACTTTTTATATTTTTACTTTACTTTTTTTTTCATTTTCTTAAAAACGTAACTTTCGAAGACGAAAGGTTCTTCAAAACACGATCAACAAACTTCAAACGAATGAATCTTAATCACAAATCCCCGGCAGCGGCGCCAAAAATTGATTGTTTGCTCAATGATATAGTATATATATTACACAAAAGTACGAGAAAAATTCCCAACTCACCCTTGAGAATAATTCTCTTACAAATATATAATATGTATGTTTACCGATAAGTACTTTACCGAGTCGTTTCCCCAACGATTCGAGAAATTGAAACTCCGTTTGTTATTGGACAATGCTTTGAATGGGTTTGAAAATTGATTTGATTATCTATAGCTACTAATTAAAAACTACAATTAAAATGAGCAAACAAAAGCAATTAAACACAAAGACAATTAACGGGTACGAAAATAACGCGACAATTAAGCAATTATACTAAATTTTAACCTAAGGCGAGCAAAAAAAAGGGTACAATTCTAAACCTAAATAAGATACAAAAAGAAAAATTTTAAGAAAAAGAAACTAATTTTTTTTGGATTATTTTTTTAATTTTTTATGAATTTTTGAAAGTTTTAACCTAAGAAAAATGATTAAAAATTAACCAATAAAGAGAAAAATACCAAAAATTCATGAAAAGTCCTACAAGCAGCAAAGAACATAAGAAAAATAAACATACAAGCCCAGCTTATCAAATAAGCTGGGAAAAAGCTATAATAAGCTACGGTTTGATATGGGCTTATTGGCCCAAAAAGAGTATAACAATTTAATGGGAAGAAATGCTCATGGATGAGCTAATGAAGCACACTGGTAAAGCAATGGGTTTGTGAGGGAGAGGTCTTGGGTTCGAGTTCCAGGCACAGGTTTTTGCAAAATTTCTTATTTTTGAAAAACTTAAAAAGCAAACTTGGAAATAAGCTAAAACATACAACTTTTGTGAAAACAAAACTTTTGAAAACTAACCATTAATCTGGAAATGCTTATTGAAATAGATAGAAAAGCATGAAACTTATTTTTTTGGTTTTTATCAAAACTTTAATGACTCAAAAAGCTAGAATAAGCTTCACTAGGTCTAATAAGCTGAATTCTACACTAAGACAGACCTATTAAGCTAAACTAGAAAGAAATAAGCAAAAAAAACTACAAGCCATAAGCTAGTAAATCAAATAAGCACTTATAGAAAACTTAAAACCAAACAGTCCTTAAACCTACTTTTGAGCTTAAATTTAAGCAAGCAATTAAGCACTTTAATAAATGAAACTTATATATTCTTAGAGCTGAACTAAAAGGCTATCTGAAACTACTTTTGAAAATGATTTTGAAATCAAAGAGCTTATTGAGAAAAGCTTGTGAAAAGACATGTAAGTTCAAAATGATGACTCTACTTGGAAAAGGACATATGCAATTTTAAAAGCTTAAAACCAGTAGTCTTTTAATAGAGCTACTTATAAAAACTAAATGCAAACTTATTAAACTATGGATATATAGCTACTGTTTGTTGAAATGAAAACCTAACAACTATTTTAACCTACTTAAAAAGAAGCTAGAAAATGACCTTAATCTGTTTTTCCCTATCTGATGTAAATGACACAAAAGTGATTAAAGCCAAAAATCTTTAAATGCAGACCTTCAATTCTTATTTCTACACTGATAAAACACCTAAGTAGACTTAAGTAGATGAACTAGATTAGCTTAATTCTACTTGAGCTTAAAATGAAACTAATGAAAGACTTAATGAACACATATTCAATTAACAACTAGAAAACTTATGAAATCTTAACTAGTCCTAATAAAACTCACTAAACCTGCACTTTTAAACCCCTTTAAATGACTCAAAACCAAAACAAAGGAACAAAGGGTTCAAGCAGTACTAACTCATGTTAGTACTGCTAGTCCCAAACACCCCTTTAACTACCTTAAAATCCTTTTAAACTTGCTAATTTGAAAACTAATGGACAAAGCTTAATAACCAGATTATAAACAACTTATAACTACTAAGATCTTAAAACTAATCTAATATTTTTGTTTTTATGATTTTATGACAGATTATGAAACTAAGATATTAGACTAATGACCAAGCATAATAAGCAAATAACAACTATATTAAGCATTTTTAGACAAATTAAGACAGCAAATAAGCAACTAAATTAGCAGATTAAGCAAATACATAAAAAACAGAATTAAACTTAGAAAACTTGAATTGTAAAGAGAACTTACTTATGCCTTAGCTAAACAAAGGCATTAATAGGCTCAATTGAGCTATCTACAAGCTCTGGCTTATTGTAAATAAGCCAGTATAAGTCCATATGAGCTCTTCCATTTTAAGCTCATCTTCCTTAAGTCCAAATTCCATTAAGCAAAGGTATTACAGCTGATTTTAAGGTTACAGTAAATTAGGTACTTATTAAAGCTCAAATCCAAGCTTATAGACTTAGATGAGCTAGAATGAGCTTATTATGAGCTTATGAAACAGTAGCATACATATTTGATAGTATTAAGAGCTTATAAGTGAAAAACAGATTATAAAAACTAAATGATGATTTTATTAATGATTAAAAACGAATTACAATACTTGACAAGAGGAAATTACAAGAACTTTTTAAAAGAAAATTACATTGAAACTTAAAAAAACTTTTAACTAAAAATGCAGGTAAGAAGAAGATGCAGAAGATAAAAGATGTCAGAGTGAGGAGATGAGCTCTCTATTTATAGCTGCCAGGAGAATCTTTTGGGCCCTTAGCTCTTCACACGCTCCTTTCAATCTTGGCCTTCAATCATTACTAATCATTGGAAGTCTATTGTGGTCCGTTGGATCATTCTTTAGCTCACACGGATTGCCAGCGTGGCAATCTGTGATGTGACATGTTGTGTTTCTTTTGTGAGTAATTCGAGTGTAAAAATCCCATTTCCTTGTGCTTTCTTCACTTATCCACGTGGCACTTCTTGTGGGATTGACCAATAGGAAAACTTTGATGACGTTTAACTCTGCCACTATGAACCTTATACCTTGAATTACCCTTCCACGCCCTTAATTTACATTTGCCCTTTGAATTTAACCCTTGGTTAATTGTTGAAGACGATGAATAGTAACCTAAGTTACCCGCCTTTTTTAACTGTTATTGAGATGAGTTTGACTGGGAGAGGGTTTGTTGACTTAGGCTTTGAAAGGGAATTGGGCCATGTTTTAAGGTTTTGGGCTAGGGTTTATGGGTTGGATTTGGTTAAGGGTTAGATTAAGGAAATAATACCCG
Organism: Tanacetum coccineum; assembly: GCA_026074375.1. Classification (NCBI taxonomy): domain Eukaryota; kingdom Viridiplantae; phylum Streptophyta; class Magnoliopsida; order Asterales; family Asteraceae; genus Tanacetum; species Tanacetum coccineum. The sequence continues at coordinate 14,381 of BQNB010105616.1, forward strand.
TATAGTATTTAGGGTTTATTTTGTAATTTTGGTAAATATGAGGGGCTGTTTTAGAAATATTAGAATTTTGTCTTTTTGTGAGTTGACCATGTTTGACTTTGGTTGACTGAGTTTGACCAAGGTTTGACTTTTGTTGACCATTGATAGCATTCTCCCGGCTCTTTGCGTGCTCTTCCGTTCCCGTGTCCGTGTTTGTCCGGTTTTAACCGTTTTCTTGTGATTTTTGCTTTATCCGTACCTACACAATCATAAAGACAAAACAAGCAATATACAAGCATTTTATGCACACTTTTGGTCTTTTATGGGATATTTTTGATGTAAAAAGGATATGTGTTTTTCAACATATTAATGACTTGACCCTTAGTACTTGGTGTCTTCTGGCCACATAGCTTAATTGAGAGAGCGTGGGTTTTTACCCATGAATTTTTACACAGGGTTGAATTGGGACGATGGGGGAATAGTAACACCCATTCTCGCCCCTTTTTTCTTTTTATAACATATTTTGTGTTTGGACCTGTTTTTAAAAGTAATTTTGACTTGAGGCTTTTGGTATGCGTTTAATTACACATACCTTTCACCATTAAAATCGGACTTAAATGACCAAAAACATACCAAAAATACATTGTATTTGTATGTTTTCACTTATTTTGTGCAGGAAACGGATATCCGACAAAAGGACAAAAAATCAAGCAAAAACAGACAAAACCGAGCACGGAATGGAAAAGCGTGGAAAAGCCAAAGTCAAATCGAAGCCAAAGTCAACCCCGACAAAGTCAAAGCCAAGAAGTCATCAAGTCAAAGAAAATACAACTTTAGGGACCAAATTTGCCAAATCCTAAAGTTGTATAACAAGGATAAATACTACAAGGACTAAAGTTGTAATCATGCCATATATAACTTTAGGGGGCCATTTCTGCCAAACCTCTAAAGTTATATAACAAAAGGACCATGCATGTAATGGCTCATATAACAATTGGGGACCAAACCTGCCAAATCACCAAAATATATACACCACATGGACTCAAGTTGCAATTTAACCTAAAACTTTGAGGGACCAATCATGTCACTTTCCAAAACTCTCACCCCTGACAACACACACACCTGTTATAACCATTTTTCCCGCCCAAACCAACCTCCACTATTCACGCTTCTTTTTTCTTTTTTTTTTTTTCCCCCCCCCCCACCCCCCCCTCCCCCCCCCCCCCCCCCCCCCCCCCCCCCCCCTGTCTCCCCCCTCTAGACATGTTCACAACCAGCCAAAAACCCATTATACCACCCTTCCCCACTCCCACATGGCCTCTTGCCACCATGGCAATCCCTAATCACCTCATTGGACAACAAAGATCAAGGGTGTAGATCATTCATTGGGTCTCATAAGGAAATTTAATGGCTAGATGAATTGGGGCATACTCTTATACAAAAAAACACACCCTAGTTTCTTGTTCCAGCAAAGAACACAACAAGAAAGAAGACAAAGACTAGAGGTAAGGACCCTAGAATCGTTTTTCTATAAGAGGCTCTTTTGTAAGCCATTTGGGCATTTAGCTTTTAACTTAAGATAATTTTTTAGTTTTCCTTAGTTTTAATTCAGTGTTATTGTAATTTTACTTTGTAAGGTTTTAAGATTAATGAAATTCCAAGTTTGGTTCAAAAATTTTGTTTTTCAAGTTTTAAGTCCATTTTATGTTTTAAAAAGCTCACCTTAAGCTCTTATAAGCTCTTATTTAAACCACTTTATAACCTGCTTTTATAAAAATTTACTTAGAAAGATAAACTATTAAGAAAAAAAAAAAAAAAATTCTCACCTCAAAAATACCACAGCTTAATATTTGGATGATAAGCCAAAAAGGGATGGGCTTATAGACTCTCACTAGCTTGTTTTATACAAGCTAGAGCTTGTAGACTCTTTATTTAACCCTGTTTAGAGCAAGGGTTTTTGTAGTGCACTTTTTAAAATTTTGTTACTGTAGCATTGCTTATTATAGCTTATCTCTGCTTATTTTCTGCTTATTTATGTTTATTTGTGATGTTGATTGCTTATTTATGCTTGCTTATAGCTTAGATATCATTAGTTTAGGTTTTCTTAAAATTTGTCTATTTTAGCTTAAAAAGTAGCATAACCTGTTCTAGCTTATTTAAGTGCTTATTGCTCCCTAGTTGAATTTGCATATAAATTGTTTGTTTAACTTATTTAACATCTGGTTTTTAAAAGTTATAGCTTAATTCACCCTTAATCAAATTTTTATTTGAAAACTGTCATTTAAAAGAGTGTTTGGCACAAGGTGTTTAAACGGGTCAAATTGGTTTTAAAATAGTTTGGTCATTTGGCCAATTTGTCAAGGGAAATTTTTAAGTCTTATAAGCTGTTTTTACAAGTCTTTTTACTTTTAAATGTTTTGATTTTTTTTTAAAAGTCTTTTTCTATAAGTGGTATAAAACTGTTGGACTCAAAACAGTTTTATATAGCTTATTGGCTTAAGCATTGTTTAGCTGCTTACTTTTGTGTTTTTCATGCATGTTTAGGTGTCAAAATTGAGTAGTATAAGTTTCCCTTTGGTTAGCTTTGGTTTGACTCAAAACTGTCAACTCTTTATAAGTCATTTTTTTAGTCAAAAGTTCAAATTTTCATATCTAAATACCAGATAGTAAAAGTAGTTTGTAGCTCATGAAAATGTGTGCACAAGCTCATTAGGGGCTTCACTCCATCTGTTTTTAGCTAACTTTTCATTTTAAGCTTATTTGGTGGCTTATTTATGAGCCTACTTTTTGTTCCTTTAAAACTGTCAACTAGGTGCCCTGATGCAAAAGCCCCTTTTCAGCCCTTCTTTTTAGTGCTTATTTTTGCTTCAAGTTTTAATCTTATTGATTTTTTAGGAAGCCTATAAGCTACTCTTTAAGCTCCTATAAGCCAGAAAGCCAAAAACCACTTTAAGGGCTTAAAAATAAGCCCTAAAGGTGCCCCTTGGCCTGTTTGTCTGCCAATTTTGTGCTTATAGCTTATTTGCCTTTTATGGCTTATCTGTCTGTGACTGTTAGCTTATTTTGGTTTGTCCTGGCTTATTAAGTCTAGTTTTCCCATTTCCATTAGCTTATTTTGTCCCTTTAAGTAGCTAGTAGTTAAGCACTCTTTTGCCTTAGTTTAATATAGTTAAGTCTGCTAGCTTGTTGATTGCTTATTGTAGCTTATTTGCTTATTGCATTAGCTTATTTAGGGTTAGTTTAGCTTATTAGGTTTGTCTAGGCTTGTTCTAGCTTTTTTGGTTTTGTTTAAGCCTTATTTGCTTACTTAGTATAAAAAAAATTTAAGTGTTTTTACCATTTCTAGCTTTTATGCCTGTTTTAGCTTATTTTCCTTGCTTATTTTTGGTTGCATTGGCTTATTATGATTAGAGAACTATATGTTTTTGCTGATCCTTGATTAGCTCAGCTTATTTGCCCCTTACTTAGTTAACAGTTAAGCATTTTGTAGTCTTAGTGTAAATTAGCAAATTGCCATCTTATTTAGCTTATTTCGTGCTTATTTATTAGTTATAAAATTTTTTGTCTTTTTTAAAGTTGCTTATTTTCAGATTATTTAAAAAGTTGTACAAAAAATGAGAAATAAAAACGTTGGGATTAGGGGAGGCCCCAAGTGAGCAAGAGGACTGAAACTTGGGACCTCCAACCCCATCACCACGCTTTTATAATACACACTCACTACCTGTTGGCTACAAGTAGCTCATCCGGTAGTGTAGTTGGTATAATTTTATTTATATAGGCATTTTAGCTCATTAAGCCCAAAAATTGTTTTCAGCTTTTTACAGGCTTATTTATAAGCCCACTTTTCTAGCTCTTTTTTTATGAAACCAGCTTACTTAATCCACCTTTTCTGTATTTTTTACATTTTTCCAATATTGTTTGCTATTTTTTATCAGTTTTTTCTTTAAACAGTTTTTTAATATTAAAATTATTAATTAAAAATCAAAAGAATATTGTTCTTTTTAGAAAATTTTATTTTGTCATATTACACTTAGGAAAATAGAAAAACTTTCGTAAGGTCATTTTTGCAAAATTTCGTTTTTTAAAGAGCGGGATTCGTTCCCGTGCTCGTTTTTCGTACTTTCTAGCTCAATTTATCTCAGTTTCATTATAGTTTCTTTATAACTTCCTTTTTTCGTCAATTTAAGTCCATTAAAAGTGAAAAATCAATTTAGGATAATTTTTGAAAAATTAGGGTTTTTAGTGTGTCGTTTTAGCTTTCCGTTTTCTATTTTTAGTATAATTTGTGTAATTTTCTCGTTTTTAGTGTAGATTTTACTTTATTTTTTCCGTTATGATTTAGAATCCAATCCAAATCTTGTTCTATTCAATCATCAAATGTCAAACCAACTCTCGACTTTCCATTTAATCTTCGTTGGGGATAACGGAACCGCGGATATTCTATAATACTTCGTGTTTCATGAATTTCTTGATAATTATCTTATTATATATTTTATAAGTAATTATATATTTATTTTACTATAAAAAAGGGTAAATTAACTTGAAACCAAAATCAATTTTTGGCGCCGTTACCGGGGAGGAGTGAAAGCGTTTGTCGTTTCGAAATTTGATTATTTGTGCTTGAAGATTTGGTCGGGGTATATTTACTTTTTATTATTATAAAAATCTAAAAAAAAACCAAAAAGATAAAACACTGATCTTTAATTATCAATAAAACTCACAAGTGGTAACTTGAACACCAACATATAATACTTTCAACTAAGTATTATCCATATACAATATTTCTCGACCAAAGAATCAAAAAACTTACCTTTTGTTTCCTTGCGAGATACGGTTCACTCTTTTTTTCTAATAGAATAAACAAACTCAAAGAGGGGAATTAAGGCGGGTGTTCCTAGGAACTACGACCTAAAGGAATAAAAAGGTTTTTAATTGCTTCGCGTTTCACTTTCTCCGCTCCTTTGTGCGTTTTTCTTTTTGAAGAGTTACCGAGAAGCTTGTTGATTATTAGGATTAAGTTGTCTTAATTTCGTGTCGTTTATTAAAATAAATTGTGAATTCATTTTTGATAAACCAAAAAGAACAAAAAAATTAGTGTAAATTTTCTTTTTATATTTTAGTGCATGCGCACTCGTTCTCAATCCCGTAATCTTAACCGTCAACAACAAGCCCTACCGACTTTTGTTGAACCATTTAATCTTAAAGAACCAATTGAAAATCTAGCTCCTCCCATAGTTACGATGGACGATAATCGTACTATGGCTCAATTGCTCGAAGCACCCACCAAGGGTTACGAGGATGCCATCGTTATGCCCGAGATCACCGCAGACAACTTTGAGCTTAAGCACGGTTTGCTTACCCTCGTTCAAAACAAGCAATTCTTTAGACATGACAAAGAAGACCCTCATGCTCACATCCGTTATTTCAACAAGATCACTTCTACGATGAAGTTCCCGAACGTCCCGAGTACGTCGGTAAAGCTTATGCTTTTCTATTTCCCTCGAGGGGGCCGCCCGGATTTGGCTTGAGAAAGAACCCCCTCGATCGATTCTAACATGGGATGATCTTGTTTCGAAATTCATCAACAAATTCTTCCCTCCTTCTAAAACAACAAATCTTCGAAATGAAATCACGAGATTTCAACAAAGATTTGATGAGACATTTTATGAGGCATGGGACCGATTCAACGATCTTCTTCGGGCATGTCCACATCATGGATTTTCAGAATTGCATCAATTCGATTACATATCTACAAATGCCTTGATCTCTATGATCAAGATTCGTTAAATTCCGCCGCGGGTGGTAACTTTTTGGATAAAATGCCCCGTGATTGCCTAAGAATCATTGAAAGCAAATCCAAAGTTCGTAATTCACGTAACAAACCGGTTGTTGCAAAAGTGAGTTCGAGCACTTCTACCCTCGGTATTTCTCCCGATGTTGTCGAATTGAAAGATAATGGTGGGAAAGCTTTACGTCTTGATAAGAAAATGCCCAAAGATCCCACTCCCGTGAAAGCGTTAAGGAAAGTTGTATTACTTGTGGTGGTACTCATTCCGTATCGAAATTGTCCGCACCAATGGCAACCGGTTTATCGTGAAAATTTTCAAGAGTACGTCTCTCAAGCGACGCAGCCTAACTACAAACAAGCGAAATACGGTTAGCGAGCCCCGATTGCTAATCAAATTCGACCTCCCGGTTTTCCTCCCGTTCAAAACAATCAAGGAACTAATCAAAACCGTTACAACCAAGGAAATAATTTCAACAAAATGGGGATAAACAATTACAAATCCCAAAGTCATATTTATCAAAACTTGGTAATCAACCATCAGTTCACCAAGCTTCACCTTACCAAAGTTCCGGCTCTCAAACACAAGGGTGTGACAAAAGACGATTTTGAAAGCTACATCAAAGCCGAATGATGCGGTCATAAGAAAACATGCAAGACCAAATCAAAACTTGCAAATCAAATGTCCATTTAACGACATGCTTTCTAAATTCGTGAATGCTAATACCGCTTCATCTTCAGGTTCGGGAACTCTCCCAAGTAACACCGTTACTAATCCGAAGGAGGATTTGAAAGGTATTACCACCCGAAGTGGTGTTGCTTACAAAGGACCACTGAATTCCTACTACTTCTTCTCCTAAGTAGTGGAAACGTGTGACGAGGTCAAAAAGGACACGATGCTCCTACTAATAACAAAGGCACCAAAGACGTCTTAACCTTCGGTTGTCCATGTCAAAAATCATGAACCAATCTCTGAGCCCGTTGTTGCTCCCGTTAGTGCTCCGATGCCTAACCCGAGAATTTCAATTCCATATCCGTCAAGAAGAAATGATGAAAGGAACCGCGATGGAAATTTTTTGGAATCTCCATTTTGAGCTGAGCTTCGCAGATGCTCTCCTACACATGCCTAAGTTTTCTCCGATGTTTAGAAAGCTTTTGAACAACAAAGACAAGATCTTGGAATTAACCAAAACGCCGGTTAATGAAAATTGCTCCGCAGTCATCCTAAAGACATTTCCTGAAAAATTAGGAGACCCGGGTAGATTTTTGATACCGTGTGATTTTCCAGAGTTGGATGAATGCTTGGCCCTTGCCGATCTCGGTGCAAGCATCAATCTAATGCCACTCTCCGTTTTTGAAAAGCTTAATCGCCAAGGACTAACCAAAAATAGGATGATACTCGAGTTAGCCGACCGATCGACCTCCACTCCTACCGGCATAGCCGAAAATGTTTTTGTGAAAGTTGGAACTTTCTACTTCCCAGCCGATTTTGTGGTAGTTGACTATGATGCCGACCCGAGAGTCCCGTTGATTTTAGGAAGACCATTTTTTAAGAACGGTAAGAGCCCTGATTGAGGACACTGAAAATGACCTTAAAGACATGATGACCAATCCGTACTTTTCAAAGTAGGTGGCAAAGAGGCCATCACTTTCAATCTGGACCAAACTTCGAGATACACGGCTAATTACAATCATATGACGACAAACCGAATTGACGTCATTGAATTAGCATGTGAAGAATACTCTCAAGAGGTTCTCGGATTCTCCGACATTGTTGCATATAACAATCTGTCTCCGTATTACGATCCGGTTGTTTCAAATTCTTCTCCAACTCTCACTCCCTTCGGGGATAGTGATTTCCTCCTTTTTGAAGAAACCAATGCTTTCTTAAGTATCGATGACGATTAATGCAACTTATTATGACCCGTAGGGGGACATTCTTCTTCTCGAAGCTATTCTTAATAGTGAACCCTTACCTCCCCTTCCGAATCATAAAGATTATTCGCCCGGGATTCAAAGAGAAATTAAAATTTGTGAAGCTAAAACTGTTGAATCTTCAATTGATGAACCTCCCGAGGTTAAACTCAAGGACTTACCTCCCCATCTCGAATATGCATTTTGGAGAGTGACAACAAGTTGCCCGTCATAATTGCTAAAGATTTGAGTGTCGAGGAAAAATCCGCTCTCATAAAGGTGTTAAAGTCCCACAAGCGAGCTCTAGCTTGGAAAATCTCCGACATAAAGGGTATTAACCCGGAATTTTGTACTCACAAGATTCTTATAGAAGAGGAATACACACCGGCAGCCCAACATCAAAGACGAGTAAATCCAAAAATCCACAATGTGATCAAAAAGGAGGTTAAAAAAGTTCTTGAAGCTGGATTAATTTACCCTATCTCGGATAGTCCATGGGTGAGCCCGGTACACTGTGTACCAAAGAAGGGAGGAATGACCGTAATAACCAATGATGAAAATGAGTTGATCCCGACCAGATTGGTTACGGGGTGGCGAGTATGCATTGACTACCGAAAGTTGAATGAAGCCACCCGGAAAGACCATTTCCCATTACCCTTCATGGATCAAATGCTCGAAAGACTCGCGGGAAACCAATACTATTGTTTCCTCGATGGCTTCTCGGGTTACTTTCAGATTCCTATTGACCCGAAGGACCAAGAAAAGACAACATTCACTTGCCCATACGGAACGTTTGCCTACCGCCGCATGCCTTTTGGGCTATGCAATGCACCCGGCACGTTTCAACGATGTATGATGGCAATCTTCCATGACATGATCGAAAAAACAATGGAATGGATGACTTTTCGGTTTTTGGAAGTTCTTTCTCTACATGCCTAACCCATTTGGAGAAGATGCTTAAGCGGTGTGAAGACACCAATTTAGCTCTAAACTGGGAGAAAAGCCATTTCATGGTTAATCTTCTATTAGGGATTAGATTCTTAGGTTGCGCCATAGGTTGATTGCGCGCAGTATTGCTGGGAGGAGTCAGGCACCTGAGAAGGTAACCATGACTGATATGTTTTACTTAAGGGGGATGGACGTTGGCTAGGTCAACGTCCCTTATTTATTGGCTAGGAATTTGATATTGTTTGATTTAGGGAGGAAGCAAGGTGCGATGATATTTGGAGGGCAGTTTGTAGCTTGATTAGCTAAGCATTTTAGACTCCTGACAGAGGAGAGGCTTCAGAGATTGGCAGTTATTGCCCCTACACTTCCGAGTATTGATATGGATGAGTTAGTGAGATTACAGATCTATGAGGAGATTGATGATACATCAGCTTAGGTAGCCTTGGGACCAGAGAGGCAGCCTAATGCTACGGCTGATGCCCTTGGAGCCGCTGAGGATGCTCCTGCAGTTGACAAGGGTGACCTGTTCCGGCACCCGTATAGGCACCACCGCCACCACCA